>PVLD010014325.1:0-52792 GCA_004027595.1 Dinomys branickii | reverse complement strand
TTTTTTTTTTTTTTTTCTGTTGTTGAGAGGATCAACAGTCTGACTAAATTTGCATGTCTGTATATGGGTCCATACATCTACAATTCGAAGATATCAATGGATAAAGCAACAACTACTGTTGAGACCATATCACCTTGTCTATAGATTAGTTGTGATTGTACTATTTTCTATGATAATGGGTGTCTGTTTGTCAATGTTTTTGTACTTTTATGTTTCTAAAATAAAAAAAAATAATAATAAAATAGAGATCAAAGCTGTAACATTTAAGACTGTTTATGCTTTATTGCAATTTTTGAGGCTAATTATCACAAAGATCAACCTCCATGTTTCAAAAATTTCAAAAATAGTCAGGCATACATCACAATGCCCCATTACTGACAATAAGCCACCACAAAAGGAGAGCCAGAGCAGCCACCCTGGGAAGAGTTAAGAGGAATTTTATGTTGAAGCTACAAGGAAGATTTGTTTTTGCAGAATGCAAAATTGCTAAATTGGAATTTGACCTTGTTAAACTATACAGTCACCTGGCATGCTTCAGACAGTATCTTCACTACTAAATAGCCAAGCTATTTTAAAAAGCCTGATAAAAAACAGAATTAAAAGAGAGAATATCAGAGAAATACCCTTGCAATACTTTTTAAAAGAAACTGATTCTGATTTATTAAACAAGGACCACTAAATTCTACAGATCTGAAAAAGGCCGCAAAGAGAAAGAAGGCAGCCATGCTAAAGCATCCTTGTTAATTAGGTTTAAATAAATCTCTTGAGCTTACTAACACAAAAGCCAGAAAGGAAGAAACGACAAAGGTTTTCATCATCTTGTGACATGCCAAAAATAACCTTGTCCAACAGGTATTTCTGACTCTGTAACTCTATCAGGATAGGTCTGGTGTGTTAACTAGACTTTCCGGTTTGCCTGTGAACATGCAAACATCAAATTCACTCATGTTTGCCTTCTTGTTAGAGTGGAAGCCAAATGCCTGCTAGTTATTTTTTTTCCCCCAAAGCATACTATTGCTCTTTTGATAGAGATAGAATCAATACCCACGTCAGAATGGAAATTGTTGAAAGTTCTGTTGCCTAACAGAGCTGGATGACCTTCAAGTGCTCCCCTCTGCCCAGATGAATGTGCTGTTTAGGTAAAGTTCCAATTTCCTGGTTTGAATGCCTCAGATTTAGGGTATCTGTTGGCAAGGGGAACTCCCCTAATTCGACATGGAACCCCATTTTATTTTTCTTAAAACTTTGCAGCAATGATAGGGCAGAGTAGGAGTGGTGGTCAGAGGTTGCTGGAGGAGAGGTTGGAGAAAGCGGTACATTATAAAAATTGTTGGGTTCTGTGTAAATAGGGCCATCAGTAGGGCAACTCAACTAAATCAAAAGCTTTCAGTGCTTATGACCTTCGACAGCCATTCCAAATTATCTTCATTTTTCCCCTGAATTATCTTCTTAGCAAGGGCTACAAATTAGCAGCCTATAGGCCAAATGCAGCTTGCAGATATACTTTACTAGGCTTGCAGTGTGTTTTAGAACTTTGAATTTATTGTGAATATTTAAACACTTTAGAGATTTCTTACAAATATTAATTTTCAGCATCTCCTGAAAAATTCTATCTCCATCAAGCAAAGTGCAAACTAACTGCCCCTTTGACCTCATGCAGACCCCCCATTACATGCCAGGTTAGCCCATTTCACTTGCTGACATTACCTGGGTGTCTTTCAAGGCATTTCAGCTTTGAATCTTCTAGAGAATATTTACTGCCATAAAAACTTATTTATGATATATTAAGTTGAAAAGTAGTCATTATACTAGTCCAATAAAATGTTATAAGTATCTTTTAAAGTAGAAAGGATTAAGCATGCTTATCAGGTAAGAATTAAAATACAGAATTTTGCTTACTTGAATTTTGAGATTTTTGGATACATACATATATAGGCACAGTTTATAAACAGAAAAATGACCAAAATTTACTATAACAAAATTACTACATATAGTGATATGGAACTAAATAGATAAGTTGCTATCATATGAACAAATATTTAAAAATACTTTTCAAAAATGTTTATTTGAAATGGCGCCATACTTAATGAAGAGGGAGTTTTACTTGCTGTATTTTTTAATTCAATAAATCTAACTAAAAAGTATATATATGCATATTGTACATGTACATATATGCATATATATGTAATACAGAATTGCTAGTGTACTGTACAGTTACATATATATACCTGCATGTGTATACATATATAGGTATAAATTACCTGGTATTCCTAGTGAATCAAGACCTGGATTTTTACTCTAAAACATATATGTAAAAATCAAGAAATAAAATAGAATTTCTGAACAGGGGATTGCCAAATCAAATTATATAATCAGTTTATAAACTGGTATAGAAATCAGACAATTCAATAAGCCAGAACATAACCATTAAAAACAGAAGCTATCTTTTAGTGTGGAATATGAGAATACTCAAGATGAAAGGCTTAAGAAATTATTGATTTTGAAGAGGAAAAAGCTGTGATCATACCTTTGGTGTGTCCAAAGTTTCTGCTGTAACCCACAGATTTAGGGACTCCATCATTGTATAGTAGATAGGCTGTGTTGTTACTCTGCAGGGATATATTAGGGTTAAAATGGCACAGATCTACTTAAAATGCTCTCAACATTTCTACTAGCTTCCCAGCCCTCAGATCTTTCATTACTACACATGAGAAGAGGTCCATTCTCCTCATGGGAAACTTCCTTATCAATACAAATCCTGTTCCATGCAAGAGAAGGTGGGCCGGGGTGGAAGACCATTCTCAGCTATGTCTGGTTTTGACTCACATGAGGAGAATCCTATGCATTGTGATCTGTGAGGGCAATACTACAATTTTTTCTGTTTGTTTTGGAATAAGGTTTCTGATTAAGCAACAAGTCTGGGATAAAAGTGTGGAATTATTTGTTCAGAAAATGGAATAGGAACAACCAGCCAAGGATTACACCTGGGTTTTTTCCATTGACATTACAGGGCCAGTGCAGAATGGGCTGTCAGCATCTGATTTCCTCTGCCCACTTTGTGCTCTACTGCCTGGTCTCAGCTTTGAATTTAATCAGGATTCCTCATTATCTGTTCCTCTTCCTCCCTGATATGGGAAGGCTTTTGCTTTAGCCCATTTCTTAGTGGCAATTTACCTTTTTAACTTGATATTTTCTGCTTAGAGAAAGTGGTGAAATTTATTGTGTGATATTGGATTTCTTCTGGTAAGGCAAAAATACAAGTCAGTTCTCCAAACAGCTAAATATCTAAGTCAAAATAAGGTTATAAATTTGATAGCGTCACATTCTGGAAGTATTTGTTCTAGGTGGTTCCATTTCATTTGTGTCACAATGCGGTGACTTTTATCGAAGCCAATAATGTTGATCTTAACGTTGTTCTTTTTTCTCAGAAATATGCCAATTATGATTCTCTTGCAGTTGCTTAATTATTTGACATTATTTAAAAGCATTTTAAAAATGCACAGCATAGTTTGTGTAGCATTCTTGGCTACTGTGCTCAGGCACAGTCGGGAAAGTTTGCTGTTTTTCTTGCACAGAGCAATATTTTTACCATCCTTCCCTGGAGCACTGACAGTTATTCTGTGAGCTGACACTGAATGTCGCAATGAGGTTATTTGTGCGCTTTGGAGGTACAATGTGGATGGACTTTGGGAAGATTTGATGAAGATCTTTATCTTATAGTAGATGAATTAAAAAAATTTTTAACCTGGAATGTAGCAGCCTAGATTAAATGAGTTATGGTGTTGGTGGAAAGAGAGACTATTGATAAAAGAAAATGATCATGGACTTAAAATAGAGAGACACAGGTGAGTTTCTTAGGAGGCCTTTATTTCTTTAACACATATGTCGAATATTGTTTTAATTATTGGATGTTGGAAAAAAATGGATACATCTCCAAACAGTCTAGCAGGAAATGTATCAGGAAAGCATAGGCAACTTCATTATTGTTTGATCAGTGTTATTATGGTGTGTGAAGGGTTCTTATTTGGAAAGGCAAAAGAAGAGAAATCCAATGTAACATAGCTACTCACTTTGGTTATCTTGACATTTGAGATTTAAAACTGGTTAGTCTGATTTTGCATTCAACTCTTATAAGTTCAGTTCCAGGCCAGGGACTGGGAAAGTTATGTTCTCACGGTCATTTCTGACACAGAGTTCCAGCCCAAAGAACACTCAATCTCACCTAGGTATCACACATGGAAACTAGGCCCTTTTCTGTCATTTTCTTCCTGGAACCAATTATTCAAGGCACTGTGTGAACAGGTTTTATTGAAGGTGAGAAACATTGAATAATTTACACCACAGTGTCCCTACCTCAATCTCCTAACTTCCTTCTGTTCTTCACAGTTTTTAATTTCCTGCTTTTTTCCCACCTATTTTCTTTTAATTTTGGAAATCAATTTAGCTCTTTCTCCCTCCTAGGCTTTGGGGATAACTTTGCACCTCCTAAGATAATTACTGTATTCTGCCAAACCATGAACAATGTACACCAACTAAGGTGAATGACATAGGTTTGACAATGTTACCTTTTTTTCCTTTTGTGTCCCAGCATTTCTGTGATGGGGAAAAACATCGTAGGCATTTATTTTCTCACTAATGGGTTATGCTTCTGGTCTGACTTCCTAGTGTTGGAAACAGAAGCAGCTTCAGGCAGTTTTCCTAATGGTCTGCGTATTCGAAACAGGGTTGTTGTTGTTGAGATTAAATAATTTTTAAAATCACCTCAAACAATACTTTGGCACATCACATGTCTTCAAAGAGCTTGCAAAGTCATTTTAACTTTGTAATTTCACTCTGAAGGGTGCACTTAATGGCAGATGAATAAATGAGTATTACCCCAAACAGTGACAGCTTCCTGCTCATTCTGAGTAAACATTCAGATAAATGTATACAGTAGTGCTGGAGGCCAAAACAGTCTTGAATGAGCATTAAATTATTTGACATATGTAAAAGCCCAGCACTTTATGGGAACAGTATCATTTTATACATTTGCTTTCCTGTAAATTATTGTCAGGAAACACATGGATGAGTGTAACTGGATATTAATTACTCTCGATTTTGCTCACTACCCCAGCTTGGAAAGCAGCTACTGTACAATGGCTGGAGCCTGGAATGTTGGGAGGCTGCCCACACTGAACCAGCAGGCCTGCCCAACCTTTGTCTCTGGCTGCTTAGCGCTTTGCCTGATGAGTTTGGATAGCCGGGTTAATTGACATTCAGGCAAGTTAGTTCTAGGTCCTGCAAACTAGAGCCTTGGGTACCAACCTACCATTTTGAAAATGATTAAAATGAAGACTCATTGGAACTCTACTTGGATTGCTACCACTCATGAACACCATGACAAAATAACTCATGATTCATGGCCTCTTGATCACAGGTCTATACTGCCTGTTAGCAGGAAAGGGCATTTCTCCCTATTTCTAGCTGATGGGTGAGCTAGCAAATACTAAGTGAATTGGCAGAAGTTTTGGCAGCCAGAAGACTTCAATGCACAAGTAGTACGTACCTTACTCAGTGACCTCACTGGACATTGCCAAATGAACCAACAACTTTACACTGTTGCAGACTATGAGGTCATGTTTCCAAAGGTCTTGTTCACATTGATTCAGTTAGTTGTCCTGGGCTATTTGTAAGCTTATTTACTTCAAGTTGCTGGGATGGGACTGAGGGTGAATATTGAGTGGGTGAGTAGGAAAAAGTCTTCCAAAATCGCTTTCTGGAAGTTTAGATTCTGTTTTATGCATATTTCTATGATTCAGTGAATGGCAAACTGTAGCCTACCTTGGAAGCATAGGCTTCATATAGTTGTTGTAAAGTCCTCCCCAAAGCAGTCTTGGTGGTGTTTATTAGTTGTTCACTCCTCCTCCAGCTTCTAATTGTGGAGTCTAGGTAAAGGTACTCTAGTCCGGTCTCTCTAGTGTCCTTATCTTGCCTTTTAGGTAACTTATAGAAAACAAACCTGAAAAAAGAAATAATTATGAATTACTATCCTTTATTAACTACTTTCCTGGTGGCTGTCCGTATGGCAAGCACTGAAGTATATCTTTCACTTATGCTGATGAAGAATTTTAAGGGAGGAGATTTGCTCAAGATTTCTTCCCCTTTCTATACTCTTTTCCTCAGAAAGGGAAATGTGACTCTGACTAGACATGGTCTAAGACATTAGTTGGCCTGGTGGCTGAGGTCCTTGAGGTAGAAGTCCTCATTTACTGTTTCTGCAGTCCTTATGGCTGCCCTGGGGAGAAGGCCAAGACTGAGGCCTGGATTGGAGAAGTCTTTCATTCTTGTCTGCCGTAAATACTTGGCATTTTCATCTGTTTGCAGTGGCTAAGTGGGTATCAGATTTGGGTGTGAAGTGTAGTAACATGGGGGCTCACTTGAGCCTTTGTCTGGTCTAAACCATATTCCTCAGCTCAATTTATCAGAATGCATTGAGGATTTGGACCCAAGACCAACTAACTAGAAAGGTCCTTTGTTTTTTTTCAATTGTTTCTCCTTTGGGTGTGTGGTGTATTGACAACTCGTGGTCAGCTTATAACACCCAGGTGCTGGGTGTGGGAGGCCCACCTGGGGACTGTTGCCAGCAGCATGAGAGGCAGAACTGGAGAAGAAGTTAGGCTATTGGGAGCTGGTAGAAGCTGTAAGGAACTATTGGTTCTTTTGGAGGAGCTTGTCATGCTAGTTTTCCTGATGAACTTCGCTGTTTTCATCCTCTGAGGAGCTTGGGACCTTGTTGGCACTAAGAATGGCTATGGTTTACTGTGGGGGAGCTCTGGTCCTCACTTTGAGTATCGCTTCTGCCAGTCTCCTGGAGAAGCTTGTTATGTTAGCTTTCCTGATGGGAACCCAGCTGTCTTGATCATCAGACCAGCTCGGAACCTCACTGTTGCTGAGAACAGATGTGGTACCTTTTGGGGAAACTTTGGTTCTTATCTTTTTTTTTTTTTTTGGCAGTACTGGCGATTGAACTCAGGACCCTGTGCCTGCTAGGCAGGCGCTTATTCCACTGAGCTATATCCCCAGCCCCTTTGGTTCTTATCTTGAGTGTCACTTCCTGGCTCTATTGTAGATCCCTCAGCCTGCTGGCACAGATCCTTCATCCCACGGTGCAGACTTTCTAGATTCCACCACTGACCTTTGGGCCTTCTAGGTAGATCCATGACACAGGCCTGTATAAGATATTGTTATGAGTTCTAGGCCTCCAGTTGGATTCATGGGAGGTCTTGTTATGAGCTCTAGGTCTTCAGCTGGACTCATGCAGGACATTATTGTAGGATCCAGATCCTCAGCTGGATTCTTTGATCCTTAGTGTGTGGACAGATTTCCTGCACTCTTTTGTATATGATTCTTTGGGTGACTATCATGAATAATCTTATAAAATATGTGTTCTGTATTATACTGTTCCCCTTGAAATAACTCCCAAATCAATACAGGGTGTCTCACAGGAAGCACAGGTAGGTGGGCCCACAGACCATTCAGGTGGTCTTTGATCACTTATCCCAGAGCTTCTCAATGTGTTCCACCCATCTTTTGAGACGGCTCACCATGCTCCCCCCATCATTCATTGTTGAGGGAGCTGTTCTGTGCACCATAGGATCTTCAGCCTCTACCTATTAGATGCCAGTACCACTCCCAAGATGTTACAATAAAAAAAAGGTCTCTAAATTTTTCACAAGTACTCTGAGGGCCAAACTGCTCCCAGTTGCCAACTACTTGTCTGGCCAAATATTTTCTAATAGCATGAACCCCCATAGTTAACCTTTAAACACTCACAGTGAACCAAACATTATAATACTTGCACTGCTAATTAGTAACACTCTTCCCTCCCAGAACTTCACATCACTCTTGGTTTTCTTTAGTCTTACACATTGCTCTTGGTTTTCTTTAGTCTTATATTTCTATCCAAGTGAATTTCCCTGCAACTAAATGGCTAAGCCCTACCATGAGGAAGAAAGGCTTGGTGCTGACTCGATGGTCTCTGCTTCTTGACTCTCAGTAAATGGTAGCGACTAAGTAGCAAGTTGCTTATGTTTTCTGCTGGATATTCAGTTGTGGCAAAAGTAATTTTTAAATATTAATCACAATTTGGTGGTCCACCAGTATGGAGAAAAGTTATTGGAATTCTAGTAAGTAAATTCCAATCTACCACTTCCAGTGCAACCCACAGGAAGAATAAAGACACAAAGACATATCTGTAGATTAGGGGAGCTAAAGGGATGCTAAGTCCAGTTGGAACAATGGCAAACTGGAACAAAGGCCATGATTCAGGGCTGAGCTTGGGTTTTATTAATTCTTGAAGAGGGGAGTGGCTCAGGGTTGAGTGAGAATGGTGGTAAGTATGCACATGCTGTGAGCTGGACTAGGTGGGAGGCACAAAAGCCCCTCTGCAATCTGAAGAGAGAAGTATGCAGAAAGAACACCAGATTCCAGGAACAGGGAGCCTCTGAGTTTGGAGGAAACCGCATAACACAGTTTGAGGAAGTTTCTTGTGTTTCTGTTCAGTTGTCTCAGCTTTGATGTCTGGCCCTTTTGCCCTGAGATATCACAGCCTCTTTCTCGAGACTTGGTCCTAGCCAACAGTGCGGCATCTCTTGGCCCAGCTCATGCTCAGTAGGAGGGAGCAGCAGGTGGGGCAACACCGACCTGTTGCATTGCTTCCAAGGCTACACACTGGCCAGACTCATTTGCATTGCTTAAAGCCATTTAAGGGGATAGTGTATTATCCTAACCAGCTCTGTACATATCAATACACAGGATTAGAGCGAGGTTAAGCCAAAATGGAGGCAAATGGTCTTCTTTCAGGGAGATACATCTTAGTGGAAGCATTTGTGGACTCCTAGTGTGCCATTGCTCATTAGCTGATAACTAGAACTGTTGAATACATTACCTCCAATTTTATACTATTACTAGCCCAGACTGCTATGTGGAGTTCCAGATAAACCTAAACAAATATCTCTCTGAGAAACCTTCAAGTCCTCAATTGTATAGTGGACTTTTCCTCCACATCTCACCCCATGCTGTTAGACAACATATGCGTGCAGTCACAGAAGCCAGAAACCTAGAAGTCTTTCCTTAACTTCGCTCCACTCCCGGCAGTCTACCGACCACCATGAGGTGTCCTCGGAATATTCCTTTTTCTGTTTCCGTTGCTACCTCTTTAGCTCAGGTCCATGTGTCTTCTCGCTTGTAGTACTACATAAATCTGATTGCTGTCCATGGCTCCAGAGGGGTCTCCTTCAATCCAGCTTTTTACAGTACACCTAATGGGCTTCCTAAGATACAAATCTGACATTAGCTCTTTTTCACCTGAGGCCCTTCAATAACTCCTTTTCAAAGTCAAGTTCAAGTCTTTTAGCTCATCACCCAGGCCTCACCCACCTCCCAACCTCACTTCCTATTTCTTCAGATTCCTTGGAAGCTCCCACGGTACCAACATACTTGCACATCCAAAGTTTCCATGTTTCTTCTGGCCCCTGTGCTACCTCCTGACTCCTTTATTGGCCTGAGAAACTCTTGAATTTCCTTTTTCTTAGGAATTTCATTATTTTTCTTAAAACTTAGCTCAAAAATATTTCTTTAAAGAAGACTTGTTGGCTGTATGCTTCTCAATGCCCTACACATGGTCTCAACACATATCTGGGAGTTCCTTGAGGATAGTGTATGTGTGTGTGTGTGTGTGTGTGTGTGTGTGTGTATTTTATTTGGATCCTCAAAACTCAGGACAAAGGTCTTCTAGAAGCTCTGAAACTGCTGGAAATTTGACTTAGTGAGTTACCTATGTTTTTTAGCCTGAAGTTCACACAAAGCTTGATGCTAGTTATAATGGCAAGCCTACACAACCTAATTAGAGTGCAAATGAGTCAAAGCCTTAGAAGAATCTATGACTACAATACAACACTGTGTTTAGTCTCTTTGATACAAGAGGCCAGTGACTTTCTACCTATTCCAACTTTGGCTTGTGCTACCTAACAAACCCAGGTTAACCAAACAGTGCTGTGTGTGATCACGTCCTCCTTGTCCTCATAAAAAGGGCATTCTCTAGTTTCTGAAAAAGGTCATTTGCCTTCTCTCCCTTTTCAGTCTTGAAAAGGATGCTGAAAAGGTTCTGTTCAGAAAAGTCACATGTAATTAAAGAATATTGTCTACAGACCAAGGATTTGAGCTCAGTCCTACTTCTGTGGCTACCAGTTTTTCCCTGCTGAGGACAGTATAATGCCCAAGAGGGGCTGCTCAGTCCATCTTCGGGGGAAACACTCTCGCTCAGAAGCCTACCAATCTGGGAATGTAGCCTCTTGGCACACTATGAGTTTCTTTTAAAGGGGCAAAGCAAGGCGGAAGTTCTTGTGAGGCAACTCACAGCCAGCCAGTCTGCCTCCCCTATTCCAGATTCCTGTTTGTATATTCCAGTCCTTACATTTCATTTACCTACCAATCCACCGCTTCACCTTCTTCATTCCTGCATGCTATTGTTGCTGCCCGTAGGATCCCGAAGAGGCCAAAGAAGACCAAAGCATGAGTGGTTCTTTGAAGTGTTGCTTTCATTTTTCTGTCTGTTTCCTTCATTCCATGCCACAGCAGGCAACTTTCTCTAGAGATTTTGTGAAGACTGAGTTTCAAGTCTCTCTCAGACCGGCTCTGACGGTTGATTCCATTTACCTCTGTTGTTTGCTGTTCAGGAATTTTCAAAATGGGGCGAATCCCATGAAATCATGTGATTCTGTCACAACATCCCAGCGTGACTCCCAGTGTCTTTGTGCTGCATTGATGACTGGTTTTGCAAAGTCATCAAAAGTTCCGTAGAGGAAAAAAGGGTATGTGTGTATGTGATTGTGGGTGCAAGTTTTTTTTGTGTACATGTGTGTGTTTATATAATTAATTCTTTGGAGTGAACATGGTGTGTGATGTTCAGTGGACAGAGGAACTCCATGTTGATAAGTAGACTTAAATCTATTTCATATTTTCCCTTCTTGACTCTCTGTGTGAGAGCAAATGCATATGGTTCATACATTAAATAAAAATGGCAAAGTCTTATGCTTCAATAATAATTAGAATCTGTTACTTATAATAATCTGTAACTTAAGGGAATAACTGCTAAACAGTACTTTAAGGAGTTGCATCAGAGCAAATTTGATTGTATTTTTACCAAAAATGTTGACATATCTTTCCTATCTTCCTGGTTTGGGCCACTCTCTGTGGTGTTTTTAAAAGACATTGATGTCTGATTGGCTGTTATACAATCAGGTAAACATATTGACCACCTACTCTTCCAGTTAAATAAAACACCTCACAAGCTCCAAACTATTCTTTCTTCTTCATGAAACAGAATTTGAAGTTGAAGGCCAAAGGAAAATGGTCCTTTACAATAATGACTATGAAAAGGTGAGACTCAGCTCTTTTTGGGAAAAAAGGAAGGATTAGGCAGGCATTTGCAAACAATTTTCTTAAATATATGGTGTTCTTGAATAAATAACAGTTAGCTTTATCTCTGGAAATTCTTATGGCCCTAACCTTTCTCTCTGATTAAGGAGCTAGATCAGTGGCATATTGGGGATCAATATTAAACTAGACTCTTGCAAATCAGATCACTTCCACAGTCCAGCTAGCATTGTTCAGGATTCTGAGCTTGTAGAAAAAGGAAGGTTTATGGGTCTATTTCTCCTTAAATACAGTTTTCTGAGAGTACTTCAGACTAAATTGCTCAGTTACCTGGAATGCTTGCAAAAACCTGGCAGAATTCTGGGCCTCATTTCAAACCTGCTAAATTATAATTGTTCTAACTGAGCTTGGGAATCTATGCTTTAAATAAACTTATTGGTAATGTTAATGCACCCTAAAATTTTAAACTAGTTGCCCTGAGTCCAAGGCTGTGTAGTATCTGGTAGCTTCACAGCTTCCCACAGGGAGCAGACCAAATTAGCTAAACCAGGAAACATTTCTCTGGTCATTTCTCCATGGGTATCATTGTGTTTTATACAGATTTTTTTTCTCGATTTGAGAAAAGGATTTCAATAACTCCAAATGATAAAATGAATTTGTGGTGTGAAGTTTATGTTTCTGTGTTAAAGTGAGACACAGTTGATTTTACTTATTATTTATTTTAGCTTGGGAAACTTTTTGGTATTACACTGGTAATGGATGAGCACAGCAAGCATAGGATTCGCTGATGCATATAGAGAAAATAAACAATCTGTTTCAGTTATGGAGGCTAAAGACAGTTCATTGAATGGGATATAAAGTAACTTCTGTTTTCTTCTCCTCTGTACATTCTCAGTACAGTGCTTGTTGACAATCTTTACAGTCAACATTCTCAGCACAGTGCTTGTCGATGATCTTTAAGTATTAGCTGTGATTATCCTTACATTTCTGTAAGGGGGAGTAGTGTGCATCGGTATGAGGGTGGTATGTGGTAATGAGTTTTACTTCAAGGTCTGGAAAGACACCTTTAGGTTGGTTTTCTTTCAGATTTCACTTTCAATAAACTTTCTTACCTTCTGTCCCTAATGATCTAATCATGCTAGTTGTTAGTCCACAACTTTCTTTATACAGACAGTCATTATTGTGTAGAACACCATATGAGACAATTGAGGGGCACCAGAGATTTCAGTGTGACCCTAAAAGTGAGACCAAAGTGCGTTTCTATTTTTACTAAAAACAACAGAGTAATGTTATGGAAAGAACTCACAAATTTGGTGAATGAAAAAACTAAAAATGAGACAGAATTGTTTTCAAGATGTCCCTGGTTTTGAAACTCTACTATAAAAGTACGAAAATACTGTGCCATGGCTCTTTCAGAACTCAGTTACTTCTCAAAAAAGTAGAAATAACACTTGCTTGTAACCTGCCCACCAGCAACAAGGAATTCTTCAACTGGGAATGGGCTTCTGCTTTTATGACCGAAGGTTTGCCTTCATTCACCCAGCAATTCCGGAAGATCCCAGCCTTAAACTGTTGAAATAGTTCCTCTTCCCATTCTCTCTCTCATATCTTTCTGGCAGTGGACATTGAATGTCTCTTCCACCTATTCTAGTTCTTTGTGTGTCTGCATTAGTATCTGATTCTTTACCTGTAACCATCTTCCAGTTTTCCAATTATCTCCTCAGGAACATTCACCCCTTACTTAATCTATGCCTTCCAAATATTATAACTAATTCTTTCAAGTTGTGAGTTTAAACCGTTTCTTAACCCACTCATTAGCACATTTGCAGAAGTTTTGTTTTCCACATTTACTTAGTCTTTTTTTATTGTTTCTCGTTTCTTGCCCATACGCTCAATCTTTTATTTTTGTCAAAGTATTAAATATGCAATTTTTATACTTAATATCCAATTCCAAGTCTTTGTGGATTTGATTTGGCTATGTGTTTTAGTTACTTTTCTCTTGTTGAGCCAAAATATCTGATTCCCATAATGAAGGAAGGAAAGGTTTATTTAGCGCATAGTTGGTGGAAGTTTCAGTCCATACTTGGCTGGTTCCAAGGCAGGGTGGCGCATGGCAGAGGGTGGCAGTTTACGGCCTGGGAAAATAGCAACAGCAACAAGAGCCAAGAGGGAGGAGCAGCAGAGAGAGGCTCTTTCCTTCCTTTACGTTGTATGGAGGCTCCTGCCCCTGGGTGGGCAAAGCATTCACACCCATCATCCCATTAGTGGACAAAAGAATTGATCACAAACTCTAGAAGCCTGCTCCCACGACTGCATGAGGCTTTGGGGGGACACCCAGACACATACCATAACACTGTTGTATCTTCTGTTCTCTCATAATATCTTGCTGTCATGTTATACTTGAGTTTTGTCTATAAATTCATGTTCCTTGAGGTTTTATCTGAAAATCTTTTGAGATCAGGATAAAGCTGGGCTTTTGGAGATCCTGGGACATGCTGGCTTCATCAGAGTTCAGTCATCCTGGAGGACTCCCAGGAGACAGACTGCTGGCTTTATTTATTTGTTTTGGTAGCTTTTTAAAGTATGATTTACATACCATAAATTTATCTGTTTAAATCCAGCTTTATTTTCGTCAAACATTTACAAGACTGTTGAAAGACTGAGTAAAAACTAGAATGTGACAGATGGAAGACAAAGGTTGATGTACTTGTGGGAGGAAGAGGAGAGACTTTGAATTACTTTGATAAAAAAGAGATGAGACAGGTAAATGCAGAAAAAGGAATTGCTCGTGAGAAATATGATTAATGGAAAACATGAGTAGAATAGTGAGAAAAGATTGGAAAATTGTATTTGGTTTATTTCAGTGCATGCTCCAGGTTGCTTTGAGAATGTCATTCTCTTCTGGAAGCTATCCTTGCTCTCTCCCAATCTGCCTCAGGTCACATTGTATGAGATCAATTAGAATAATTAACACGGTGTGTTACTAATTAGTTGATTTCTTTTCTGAGTTTTTCTGAGAGTAGTGGTCAGTAAACCAGTAAACACTAGTGGGCCAAACTGGCCCATGGCTAGTTTTATATATAAAGTTTTATTGGAACACTGCCACATCCATTCATTGATGTATTCTGTATAGCTGCCTTTTAATGCATAATGGCACAGTTGAGTAATTGAGACAAAGCCCTATAGTCTGAAAAACCTGAAATATTAATTATTTGATTATCCACAAAATTTGTTGTAGGGTGTAATCTCTGTGAGGGAAGAGAAATGTATTCATGGTTTACTGTTTGTCTCCAGACCTAACCACAGCTCTTGCCATCTAGGGGATGGATTGAGGAAAGAGGTTTCAGAGACTTCTCTGTGGAGCTACAGGGAATTTAGATGAAATTAAATCTAGTTAGGGCTACAAACAAAGGTGGGTGTGTAGTAGTAAACCCCCATTTCAGTGCTTATAAGTCAGGGAGACGGCTGCAGTGAAAAGAAACAAGTTGACCTGGGATCTGTGCTGCCCCTGCCTCTCACCAGCCATGTGTGTGGACTTCACAGAACCTTAGCTTCTTTTCTGAAAGGGCACTTGGCCATCCCTACAAAGACTTCTTCACGCTCAGTGAGGTGCTATGTGCACAGCCCTGGCAACTAATTGGTGCCGTTTGCTGCCAGTTCCTTCCCATTGTTTCCATTTCTTCCAGGACAAAGTTATTTCCTGTTCCCTGCAGATAGACTAAAATCAGTCCTTTAGTGACATGGTTTGAAATGGCCCCAAGCGAGTCCAGATTACTTGTGATTTCAGTGGTCCTTATCCAGATAAAAGCCAGGGTTCAACTCACCTGAGTGCCCTGTCGCTAAAGACATGAAGCTGAACTTTCTTCTCCTTTCTTTTTTAGTTAGAAAGGGTTAATTTTAAAAACTAAGTTTATTGGAATACTTAGATATACATAATGATCGCACCCATCAGAGGTAATTTGTACCTGCAGCCACACGTAACATACCTTGCTTCCCCCCATTCCCTCCCTGCCCTTCAACTCCTCTTCTTATTTACAAAAGTTTTGTTTCCATTTTTTCTTCTCTCTTTTTCTTGTCTCTTTCCCCACCCCCACCCCCAACTCCATGTTCTCCTTTTTATTTGAACATTTTCTTCCCATTTCCCAATATGTATTATGCATTTTGGTCTTTATTTTCCCTTTCAGTTTCTCATACCAGAGAAGCAATGTGATATTTAAACATGTGAGCCCATTGTATTTCACTTAAGATTACAGTCTCAAGGAGCACCCATTTACCCAGAAATGCCTTAAGTTTATCCTTTTTCATGGCAGAGCAGTATTCTATCCTATTTAAAAAAGAAAACAACACATCTTTACCCATTCCTCATTTGATGGGCATTTGGATTGTTTCCAATATTGAGCTGTTACAAATTGTGCTGCTATAAATATGGGTGTGTATATATCACTGTGGTATATGATAATTTTACTTCTTTTGGGAAGATATCAAGTGGGAAGATAACAATATTTGGACCAAATGGAACCTCTAGTTTTAGTTTTTTGAGGAATCTCCATACTGATTTCCGTAATGGTTGCACCAGTCTACACTCCCACCAACAATGGAGAAGGGTTCCTTTTCCTCACAGCCCCACCAGCACCCATTATTGGTTGGTTTCTTGATAATAGTCATTTTTTCTAGGGTGAGATGGAATCTCAGTTTTGTTTTAATTTGCATTTCTGCAATGATCAGTGATGCTGAACATTTTTTCATATATTTATTTGCTGTTTGTATTTCTTATCTCTGAGAAGTGCCTATTCATTCCAGATGTCATTTTTGGATTGGGTCTTTAAATTTGGGGAGGGATGGCTGATCTTTTTGAGTTCTTTATATATTCCAGATTTGAAGTTGAACTTTGATTATGCCTCAAAGGACAATCAACTTTTAAGGCTATCCTTACTTACAGCACAAACAGAACCCATCTGAGCTTGGACTTCTCTGTAAGACTAGAGTATTACAAGAAATGGCCACTCTGGTGGGGCATGTTTGCACCCCCGTTTCACCAGGGCCTTCCCACTACAGCAGTCTGCCAGTCTCTGTGTGACTGTATGCAGCTCACTTAACAGCTCTGAGATAGTTTATTTTGAAATAGGAATTCTTTCCATCAACTCACAGACTTGTGAGGAATAAATAGGACAGTGTGGGTTCGTGTGGGTGGGAAATGAAATGGTATAAAACCTTAAGCAAGTGCAAGTTTCAGGTAGTGTGGTCCATGTCCCACTTCAGCTGGGATCGGAGCGTTTTCCTCTGCTGACTGAGTGCAGCTCTGAAGGGGTTTGTCACGCAGATCTAAGGGGTTGCACTGACTGCGGTGCGGTGGGAAAGAGTCCTCTGGAGATGTGTGGGTGGGGATGTCATCCTACCTTTATTACCTGGTCACTGTGTCTCCTCAGAAAGTTACCTTATCCAATGTTTCTCTTTGTGAAACTAGGGTAATAAGAGCTACGTCATGGGGCTCTTGTACAGCATTAGAGGACATAATATGCGTAAATTTCCTGACACATATCGAGTCCTCAATATGTGGTGGCTGCTATTGTTTTTATTTTCAAGATTGTGCATTCGGAAACAGACATCTTTCAACGAATGCATTTCATTAAAAATGTCTTCTGACCACATTTTTGGAGGTCTCCCTCCATTCTTTCTTGAGGGGTTTCCTTCTCCATTTCAGAGGCATGCGAGGGGCTTTATTTCTAAGGCTGCTGGTACTGTGGCGAGGCTAGAAAGAAAATTAGCTTTTCTCCTGACAGTTAGTGATGCATTTCTTTTACTTGGTAAAAGCAGAAAAGTGAAAATAACCTAGCATTTGTAATTAGAGTCTTCAGTGGATAACAGGTTACCCTTTCTTTCTCCTGTAATTATGCAGATGAGTTTTTATGCTGTTCTGGGGACGTCTACTTGACAAATCCCTTTAGAGTCACTCTTTGAACTTAATGCACATCCCCCTTGATAACAATAAGTAACTTTACAGGTTGAACCAATATGACATTTTCAGTTGGATATCAGTATTTTTTTCATCTAACATCTAGTAGATCCTAGGCAGCCAAAAACAAAAAAGAAAACTTCAGCTGCCTCTCAGATTATCATGCACTGCTTTTGTTTTGTCGTGATTAAGATCCACCAAAGCCGTATTAGGAGTGCTCATTTTTCTCATGTTAGTTTATAGCATTTTCACTGAAACCTTCTGATCAGAAATGCCCAAGGAAACATTCAGCTAAAGGAGAAACCTGGACAGTGAAAGTAAAGAACATTTCCAGCATATTCCAGAGAGAAAGAGAGAGAGAGACAGAGAGACAGAGAGACAGAGAGAGATAGGGAGGGAGAGAGAGAGCAGGAGAGAGAGCCTCCATGGATCATTCTTTCTTTTGTCCCAGCACACTGCAACTGAACTGTGATATTTATACAAGCGGGATGGGTTGGAAACAGCTATAGCTCTAATTTTGTATTTCTGTCTAATATGAAGGGAGGAGATGATCCTTATAGATGCTTTTGCACGACTTGAGAGAAGATTTTGGCAATTTTAAAATTTAAATTTATAAATTTCCCATTATCTTGCTAATATTTTCCCAGTAGTTCTCTTCTAATTAAAATCTACTTATATGAACACCTACTTGATGCACACACATACATTCCAGACCAAATTCATTAAGTGTTGGTAAAAGCTAAAATAAAAAACGCCAACTTTAACTGCACTATTTCCCACTGCCAGCATGGCAGAGAAATTCAGTGGTTGAAGGATGGCACTCTTGAATCGAAGCAAGACCATAGCTAAAAGAAGCCACTACAGTGAAGGGATTCTGTGCAAAAAAAATGTGTGTCCAAAGTTACAGCAGTTAGAAATGTGCCATAATATTACTGTCTCTGACAGTATCTAATTACACAGAAGGCTCATAGGTGGTTTCAGAGGGGTTCTGGTTTTCTGAGGGCAACTGCAGCTCACAAGGGATGCAAACAAACCTTGTTTCTCTTCCCCGTGCCAGTTCTCATGAGGAAGAGGCAGTAAGGAAACAGGTACAGCGGGTTCTCCTTATAGCATGTACCTCACCCTAAAACTTGAAAATGTAAACCTGAGGTTGGAATGGTGGGGTAACTGAGAGCTGAAAACTATGATGTGGGTTTTTGGGTTTTTTTTTTGGCTAAAATAAACATGACCTGAATTTTCTGAAAATATCTGCAAATGAAGAAGCTTGTCCCTGGATGAATAATTTATGACAATATAAAGCACGGTCAGGTGCTCTGAGGAATATGAAAATGACTTAGTCCTGTCTTTAAAATATTGCATTGGGGCTACTAAGATCTGCATAAAATAAGAATAATAAGGAAGAAAGTGACCTCCACAGCTCATGCCTGTTCACTACAGTGCGCGAGGAGTTCAGAGGAAAGAGTCATGCTTTCTGAAGCGTTCACTGTGGGATCCACCATGACAACGGAGGGACAGCATTTCAGGAGATTGGAAGGATATGTGCAGGTGGTTAAAATCTCAGAGCTACTTGAAATCAAATTCTGACCAATCACTAGGACATACTTTTTTCTGCCTCAGTCCTTAGGTAGAGAATGGGAAAATTCACTCAAAATCTAATATACATAAGTGCAAATATGAGAACATTAGTATTAAAAGAAGACATGCAAAATGCACAGATGCTAGAAAGCATGGCACATGGATGTGGAGGAATATCAGCTTTCTATAAAGATTTCCCATTGGTGCATATAAGCAGCAAAGATTCAATGAAAGTATGGAAAATAATTTATACTGCCGTGGCTTTCTTTTATCAGTAGCATACTGACATGAGGAAGCAATGTGTGCCTTTGTGGTGTAGTATCTCAGTCCTTACCAAAAAGAGAGACAAAGCTGCCTCTTCATATTTAGTGGTAGAAACGATATCAAAATGTTCCAACTGCTACTTCTGGTCAAACTGGCAGGCCAGATAATGGTAACAGCTGACATTCACTGACATGTACCATCTCCTAGTCTCTGTTCTAAGCACTTACTATACTTTAAGCCTGAAAACAATTACAGGAAATAGATGATATCCTTGTCCTGTTTTATGGATCAAAAAGGGAAGGAATAAAAAGATTAAGGAATTTTCATGGGGCCTAGAGCTAGCAGGTGGCACAGGCAGTCTGTCCTCTGTGCTCCTGAGTTTGCTCACTGACAATAACCAAGTCCCTTCCTTCCCACTGTCATGTGGCCAGAGGTCAGACCTTGGCAAAGTGAATAGACAAAAATGACCCTAACAATTTTGACCCCACTTACACAGAGAAATAGTTGTTAAACTTTTGTGAGTCACAAACCTCTTTGAAATCGATTGAAATCTATGTGTTCATTCCCCAGAAAAATCTACCCTTTACTCTGCAAATGTATAAGGTTTTAGTTACAACTTCACTGAGCGTATACTTCTGCCTAAAATCCATGTATTAGTGGTTAACAGATTCCAAATTAAAAGCCCCTAAAACCCTGTGACAACTGAGTCATTTTCAGTATGGCCTGCAACTATTCAAATACTTGCCCTTACTCAGTAGAACTGAAAATTGATGAGTCACTTAAAATCCCTTCATTCTCTCCTACATTACTTTGTAGAAATGTAATGATTCTCTAGCCCTTGATATTTCAAGACATGTATAAGAAAGAGGATTTTTCTTGTGTACAGCCAGGTAAAGATTTATTTCTGATGATATTTTGCACAGAGAATTACTCTAGGAAATTGAGTTTTTATTCGTGCATTTGTTTCCTCAAGCCACAAAAGCCTGAAGGAAGTCAACCAAAGATGAGGGCAGCAGTGATCCTGAGAATTTAAATAAAGCCAATGTCCCTAAAGGTAGAAAGGCAGCAGTAGACCTGGTGATATCAGTAACCCATACCAGCTCTGGTCTGGCGTGCACTCTCAAAACTTATACCTATAACTAGAAGGATCCTTTAATGCAAAATTTGACATATAATTACTATTTACCAATGATAATTATACCTCATATTACTTGGGTGTTTTCTATTTACCAGGCATTTTTTAAAGTGCTTTTTGCTTTTTCTTATGTACTCCTCACATCAGTCCTGAGGGATGAACACTGCTATGATTCTCATTTTATAGAAGCACTTGCCTCTTCTGCTAATGAACAGCAGGACAAGGATTCCACTTAGGCTGCTTGACTCCAGAGCCCCACACCCACCTCCCAGCCTATGGCCACCCTCCAGATGAGGGCAACTTATATATTTTCCTATATAGCTGTGCTGGGCATATGGCCTGCCTTATACACAATGAGGTTCTGATAAGTACTTTGATTTCTCTGACTGAAGAAGTGGGGGAGAACAGCTTTAGTTCTTGTCCATGCCATTAACTGATGTCAGGTTTTGTTGACAGACTCTTTGGGTGTCCCATACCAGACTATTCCACCCTTTTCCAGGCTCAGATAGTTAAAAGGGGATCAAAAATTATATTAAATATTTAAGAGACACATTGCTATTAATCTCTCTCCAAATATTCCTCCTCATTTAGGAGCACACTTATCCCATTACTCCTGCCACTTTCTGAAGTGTTCTGGAAAGTTCTCTTTTATGTCTTTATGAGGTATAATTACAAACACAAGGAATGCTGCTGTTGAGTGACATCCAACAGAAAGGGAAGCTCACGAAAACATTATAGTATGTCCTCATCCACCTTATTCACCAGATCTGGCACAGTGTGACTTCTTGTTCTTCCCCTAAAGTCAAAATGATCATGAAAAGTAAATGCTTTCAACTGATTAAGAACATGAAGACAGCCATGACAGCCCGACTGAAGAATTTATAGAAGACTTCCGGAACGGCTTCAGAGAGTGGCAAGAACCATGGGATGAGTGTGTCTGAAAGGAGGAGGAGTTTGAAGGGGGTTAATGCTAATGTCTTTTACTGTAATAAATTTTTGGAAAAATTGGACATTCACTGTATTTTTTGATCACTTATTATAGATTCTTTTTATGCTCACTCATTGCTCAACAAACTTGATTACTGAAGCTTTGTTCCAGTGCACAGGTTTGCCTGGACCCATCAGGATCTTGCTCAGGAACACTGGCCTTTCCCTGTGGCTCTAATAATTTCTTCTCTGGACTGGCTGACTGGGCTGGAGTGCTGTCTTATTAGCAACGTGATCCCTTTGCATTTCTGACTCTGT
This sequence comes from Dinomys branickii, assembly GCA_004027595.1. Taxonomy (NCBI): domain Eukaryota; kingdom Metazoa; phylum Chordata; class Mammalia; order Rodentia; family Dinomyidae; genus Dinomys; species Dinomys branickii. Next base: position 31,205 of record PVLD010014325.1, on the reverse strand, counting down.
CTATGTTCACTTTTGCCCTTCCTGGGCTTCTATCCTCTGGTCAGCTGTGCCTGTGACCCCCAGGTTGTGGTGATCAGAAGGCATGAATTCTTATTTTCACTTCCCCAGGAAGAGGAAATTCCCAATTGAGGTCTGAGCTGAAGCACTGCTTCCTGTATTGCAATCTTTGTGTGTTTTCATTAACTATTCTGTGTCACCACACAAGCAGTGGAGGTGGTTAGCACCATCCATTCATTCATGACACATTTATCAAGCATCTATTTATGTTCCAGGCACTGTGCTGAGTGCTGGGGTTGCTATGGTGACTAAGATAGAACTTGTTCCGGCTTTCATAGTTTAGTGTTTTGGAATGAATCAGACACATGAAGAGGAAATTGCAATACAATTTGATAACGATTTTAAGGCAATAACAAGTATTTCAAAAGCATGAGAAAAGGGCATCTACTCCAGATTTGAAGGACTAGGGCAGACATCTGAGACCTAAAGGATGACTACAAGAAATTATGCAGGTGGAGAGGTTGGTGGCTGTGTACTTAGAAGAAACCTGAATGGCTACAATTAGCTCAAGATAGCTAAGGCAGGGTTTGAACTCACACATGACCAGAGAAGAAGCTGAGGAACTGAGCAGGGTGGAGCTGTGATGGGTGGTTGTCTTGTAAACTCTTTCTACACCACATAGGCACCAATTGCTCTCACAAGCTTGGGTATTTAGTGGCGAAGGTTGGGGCTGAGCAATCATATATGTTGAATCTTGCTGCAGGTGGCAGTGATAAATGATCTCAGAGACCTTTGTTTGTACCATCCAGGGACCCCAAGCAACCAGGGACCTTCCTCCTTGAGGCAGAGTCCTTTGTGGCTCAAGGCATGCTGGGATCTTTCTCCTGCTACTGCCAGTGTTCTCTCCTCCCCCAGACTCGTGCACTTCATCAATGTCCTCTGGGTTGCGGCTGCCACTTTCACATTCAGGCACGACATGGGCCCTGATGCTTAGACCTCCCTGCACCACAAATACTTGGAGCTGAGCTAGGCCTTTCACAGTCACCAGCCACCCTATGCATTTAGAGGTGCAGGTGTGTACAGGAAGCTCAGAGACATTGATTCACTTGCCACAAGCTGCCAAGCTGTAAGTGACAAGGCAGAATTTGGACTTAGTCTCACTCTGAAGCCACTGCCACCCTGAGTTCAGACACCTCAAACCCAAGTATATTTTAAATGGCCTATAACAGTATTCAGCTCTATCCTCGTGCTTTGAAATACCTCTCATCAACTTCACCAAAGCAACAGCAGTCACTTCTGATGCTGACTAGTATTTTTCAGTTCCCCTCAGAGGAACTGGTGAGTGTGTGCAAACAGTCCTTGGTACCACTGAGCAGCCTGAGTGTGATTTGCAGGTAAGTTTCCATGTCTGGTTTCCCAGACTCTCCCTGTCTGCTGTTTTTGATTTACTTTCATTTTTGTTATCTTCTTTCATTACCATTTTAATATTCAATTCCCATGCTAAATAAAATCATTGTTTTTGTCCTGCTCTCTCCTGTGTCTTCTCAAACAGCAATACAGTCCAGTAACAAATTTTGTGGATTTGCTAAGACGTGGGTGTGTTTGCTGGCTTAGGCTTCAACTTCTAAAAAGGGTTTTAATGAACAAACCAGCAGGCTCTTACAAGTGTCTTCATTAAAAGCAGCGTTCTCCTTGCAGTGAGATGGACCTGGCTCTGTACTCCTAGAAGTAATCCAGACCTCGTTACCAATTGCTCTTCTTCCTGCTAGCAAACAGAGAAAGCAATTTTAAAATTCTTTCTACTGATTAATAGGTACTTTCAGCAGAATATCACTTTCTACATAAAGGAACACAGAATTATTTCCAGGTAACATATTCAAGAAATAGAAGGAAGGCAATTTATACAGTAACCATTGTATAACTTGGACTCAGTAGACTTGAGTATGAATCCTAACTCTGTCCTTTATCAGCTATGTGAAGCTAGGAAGAGTCATTTAATCTCTTTGAACCTTAGTTTCTCTTTTTGTAAAGTGATATTAATATTAGTGCATCAAGTCATTAAAGGATTAGGTCAGCAGAAATTAATATGACAGTGTGAGTTAGCATAGTTGATCCTGGAGATTCTGTTATTACTGTGCATTATTGTTATTTTCCAAAAGCCATCCCCCTGTCTGTCTTTTAGGCAGTCTACTATGTTTCATTTGCTTCTTGGGATTTTCTATATGAGTTTCCATTCTTCAGAGGTAGGATGTGATATTGCTCTCACATACTGTGCTGTGGGTCTCATCTTGTGTGTGATACATGTGATAAAACAAAAGGTTAGAGAAATTCTGGTTGACCTTTTGCTCCCACTTAGCCTTTTTTTTTATAAGATGGTTCTGTTTTTGTTGCAGATTGATGAAGTGCAGTTTGTCCGAACTGGCTATGGGAAAGAAATGGTAAAAGTTCTCCATATTCAACGAGATGGAAAATACCATAGCATTAAAGAGGTGGCAACTTCAGTGCAACTTACCCTGAGTTCCAAAAAAGATTACCTGCATGGAGATAATTCAGATATCATCCCTACAGACACCATCAAGAACACAGTTCATGTCCTGGCCAAGTTTAAAGGGGTACGCACCATTCTTCCTAGATGTCGCCTATCTCGATGCAGAATTTGCTACAAGACAGCCTGGGTTTAATACTTGCTGATTTTAAGTTCTCATTACCTTTTAACCTACTTAGGCTGTTTTTAAAAATTTCTGTTCTATTCTCAAATTCTCAGGCATGCAGGAAATGCTTTTTTTTAAAAACAATCATATTTTTAGTCTTCCTTCTTCCATCTTTCAGGCCAAGAATATTATGGGACACATTAAGATGTTCTTGCTAATTAGGACCATAAACAAATCAGTGTTCTAAAAGATTTCAGAATAAAATATAGCATGTATGTCATGTATTTCTTTGAGTCCAGTTACTTATTTTGTATTGGAATGATGTATATTCATAGCAGAAAATGCCACTTTTCTTTCTGTTGTTACTACAGGAAAAAATCTTGAGTATCAGATATATTTCTTCTTACTCTTCAACTTAATGTTTGTCCAAATTTTAATGCCTTCTTACTCTCTTCAACTTCCTCGTCACTCCCTGTGCATATGTGGTGGTGAACTGATTGTTTCATGGACTCCTCAAGTCTGGTAGAACCTGACATTTTAGTATTTTGATCTCAGGTTTTGTTTTTTAAGAATGAGTAAAGCTGTGCTAGTTTTCCAGCAGAATTCTGGGTCCATCAAGATGATTGCTAATTTTTTTTTCATGCAAAGAATCCTAAAAAGGCAAGATACATGGGCTGGAAAAATCATTTTTAAAAAAAAGAAATCCACGTTCGTAATGATTGCAAATGAACAAACTAATTGCCATGTAATTTCTGCAAGGTTTGTTGTCTACCTTGCATTTTTCTCCTGTCAATCAGAATAGTCCAGCAAACAGACAAGGCTATGGAAAAATAAAGTGATCTCTTTAGAAAACTAGTTGAACATAGGCCTGTGTTGTGATACGGAAGAAAGCCAGGTACCACAATTTGCTTTATTTCCTGCTTTGTGTGAGGGATTGAAAGAAAGGGAGGGAATAACCTGAATGTTAAAAACAATTTAAGCTCATTCATTATAGATAGAGTGATCATATAATTTCTTATCCAAGTCAAAACACTTTTGAGTGTAAAATAGAATGCTATTTATATAATTATTCCGGGACAACAGTGTCAAACAGAGCTGTGTCGGGGAGTCCTGTACACATAGTCCACCTTAATTATAGGCAAAGCCATTATTAATTCACAGACTGTTATAGGGCCTTAAAATATTACCTAGAATTTTTAAAATTAATTAAGCTTACTGGTACATTTTAGGTATATATAACGATGACATTCATTATAGGGAATTTGTACCTGGACATGATGTAACCTGCTGTTTTGCTTTTCCATTTCCTTCTCCTCTCTTCAACCGCTCTTCCTCTCCTTATTTACAAAAGCTTCATTACCATTGTTTCCTTCTTTTTCATCACTTTTACGCTGAATTTGGCAAATCTGTGAGAAAGCGGAGAGCTGCTTTCTGGGTGTGAAGGGCCAGAGATAATGAGTAAGAGGCCTCTGCACCCAGCAAGAATGGTGGTTCCTCATTAAAATTTTCCTCAGGAAAGTGAGAGGCCCATTTGGAAGGCTCCTAAAGACACCAGAATGTGATGGACTGTGTGATTGTTGATGTAGATTATGATCCAGGTCCCTGTGAGAAGAATCTGAATGTTACTTTTTACTCATCCACTGATACATGCTTTCTTGTAAAAGATGCTTTCTTTTTAAAAGCAGGATAGTCTCACATGGCGGTGGCAATGCACGAACTACCTTTGGGAACCTTCATGGAAAACTGGGATGAGCTGGGATAGGACAAATTTAATCTTTTGAAATTCTTTGCTGTTCTATGCTTCTCTCATTCTGAAGTATGAGAGAGAGAGAGAGAGAGAGCCCTGAGTCATTAAAAATAATTTCCCAGTGGGTTAAGTATTTCTGATCACTAGTGTTTTGTTTCTTTTACAGATTAAAGTCATAGAAACCTTTGCTTTGGACATATGTCAGCATTTCCTTTCTTCCTTTCACCATGTCATCCGAGTTTGTGTCTACATTGAGGAAGTTCCTTGGAAGCGTTTCGAAAAGGTTGTCTCATTTACACTCCCACTTTAATTCAAGAATTGGCTCTATGGCATGTGCTGAGATTTTACTGGAGAAAACTTTTCCCTCCTTTTCAGAATGGAGCAAAACACATCCATGCATTTATTCACACTCCCACTGGAACACACTTCTGTGAGGTGGAGCAGAGGAGGAGCGGTAAGAAACTATTTTTCGTGCTTTGATTCTGCAAAAGCTATTTCAGTTTTTTCCCTCTTAAACAACTCTGTTTATTGCCATGGAGAGAAACAGCAGAGAAATTTCATGCTTTTAAGTCTGAGATGGGTTAATGAACACCGTGATTCTGGATTATGTTTAAGAATTTGTCTACTTTTTGTTCAAATATAAACAAGCAAAACATTTCATTTTGTAACCAAATCTGGAAGAGGAGTAGGGTTGATCACTTTTATTACCAAGTTTTGTGAGGAGGCAGAAGAAAAAAATCCCAGGCTGATAAGAACCAGATCTCTTAAATTTTTGGCCAGTATATTTTTGTGCTGTATCATTATTTCATTAATCTTTATAGGAAATATTTACTACACAGCAATCATTTTTTCTGATATTGTATTTGCATGATAAGCTACTATTAGAATTTCTATATGTTGAATCTCTTTTAAAATAGTAATAACAATATATAATTCTATTTACCGAAAAATTTTAAAATTAAATTGAGACATTATTACAGTACAGACCTTATTAAACTGCATTAGCAGTTATATTATTATTATACAGCTCTTACTGATAATTAAGCTGAGCAAACATTAAAACTTCAAAAGCTCATATTCCACCACTTCAATAAGATTACTAGTGCAGAATTCAATGATTCATTAAGACTTAGACTAGAAGACTTTAAGAGCAATGGAATAAGGAATGATATCCTTACCTCAACAAAGAGTAAGCCCTAAGGATCATTATCAACTGAGAGTGTGGCCTCTAGACATTTTCATTTTTCCTTTCCTCCTCTTTCCTTTTTGCCTCTGTTTATTGTTTTCTCTAACTTTCTTCAGTAACAATTTGAAGCGACATCAGATAGACGTCAGGAGTACCTCAGCACTCATAGGATATAATGTCCCTTCTCATTCTGAGTTCTACTGAGGAGGTCCTTATCCTCCTCAGAAAGTTTAGAGTGCTAACCATCATTTAATGTTTTTAATGACCTGTATTACGTCTAGACATAGCTAGGGCCTTCTTGATGTTTAATTGACAGGTATAAAATTATCATCATATGAAAGAAACAATAGTTACATTAAGTTGAAAAGGTGATTTTTATCTTCTAAATATGTAGTCACGTGATATAACTAAGATATTCGTTAGTTAAAATGAAACTAACTTGTTTCCCTCCTTCCCTCTTCCTTTCCTTTTTCCACATGTCCTCCCTCCCTTCCTTCCGCCTTCCCTCCCTTCTTCCCTCTCTCCCTCCTTTCTTCCTTCCTTTTTTCCTTCCTTCCTTCCTTTTTCCTTCCTTCCTTTCTATTTTCCTTCCTTCTTTCCACCTTGCCTTAGATGTGTGACTTTGGAGGAGAAAGAATAATTTACTGATTCTTAGGCCAGTGTTTTTGTATACAAAAAACACTGCCTATTTTCATAAAATTGGAAAATCTAAATCAGTTCTAACTGAAATAGAGTGCAAGCTATATATGTAATTTTATGTTATTTATTTTTTTTCACATATGTAATTTCAAAGTCTTCTGATAGGGACATTAAAAAGGCAAAAGAAATTAGGAACATAAATTTTAGTAATATATTTTATTTAATGCAATATATCCAAAATACTTCTTTATATATAAATATAAGAAAATGTTTTGCTCTTTCGAAAAAGTAGATCTTTGAAATCCCATGTGTATTGTAAATGTGCAGTACATTTCAAGTCATGCCAGCCACACTGTATGCACTCACCAGGGGCCTAGGGTCTACTGTAGTGATAGCGTAGCTCTCAACTGGCTTTCAGTGACATTCAGAACACTTCGCACATTCTTCTACTTTCCCTTTTGTAAAATAATAGCACACAGGCAAGAATTAAGAGTTCAAGAGAACTAATTTTAAAAAAAGTTATTTATGAAAAGTGTCATTGTGTCATTTACTCACATATTATTCATCTAACAGTTAGATTTGGAGGACTCATGTACACAGGGGATTATAGATAAAGAGAAGACGAGACCTTCCCAGTGCTGTCTAAGGGAGCACTGTGTCATAAGAAACAGACCTATAGCCAGATTCATTGCAGTAGGAGGGATGAAAGACCACAGTGCAGGGATTAAAGCATGCTAAGGGAACAAGTTAGTCCAAAACTAAGCCTTCCCAGGGAGGTCTCAAAGGCTTGGCAGGGCGAGGAAGTATTCCAACTTACTTTTAAAAAATAATTCAGAATATCCTGAACATAGGCAGGGGTGGGGAGACTACAAGCAAAGGAAACAGTGTACCCTTGGGTAAGATGCATGTGGGAATGGAAGAGGGGAACTAAAATATTTTGAGTGTCTGCATGATGCTGAGCACCATGATGAAAAAGTATTTATGCAATTGTTGGAAGGGCAAAACATTTGAAGAATAGGTGCAAGCTCAGTGGGTCTGATTCGTAGAATGTAAACATGGAGATAAGGCTCCACTCTGAAGGTCCTCAAGTGCTACACTAACAAGTTTAATGAAATTGAAAGGTAATTGTGCATGGTGGCTAAACCCAGGGGCCTTGAGGTCAAAAGGAACTTTATGAACTCTGCTACTCGAGGCTTTATGACTGGGAGCAAATGCCCACCTAAGGAAGCAAGTGCCAATTTATGTTAGTAAATCATTTAGCACAGTGTCTGCCACATAGGAGGTGCTCCTTAAATAGTAGCCATAATGAATGCATAGCATGACAACATAGAATCACAGGTCTTTCAATGGATGAGTGAGTGAGCATGTGTGTGTTTTTGGTCATATAAAGTCCTAACCAGTGTGTGGTGAACAGGCTGGAGATGCAGGCAGTGGTGAGACAGGTGGAGGCTTGTAGGAATGATGAAATGATTCGTTCTGAACCATGACAGTAGAATCAGAGATGGTTGTTGGCAGGGCTTCTGTGAGGCATTTGTGAGGCGTAAACGGAAGGTCTGAGTGGCTAACTGGGACAGAAGGCTGCAGGGAAGGAAGAGTTAAAGTTGGTCCTGAAGTGAGAGGACTGGGGAACTGACTAAAGAGAACACATGCAAAAAGGAATTATTTTGCAAGAAGCTGGTAAGTTTTGAATCAGGGGAGGTAATGGATTTGGGGACTATCAACAGATTGACAGTAGGTGAAGCCATAGAAAAGGAGAACATTCCAGAAAAACAGACAAAGTGAGAAGAGGAAATATGAAGAGAGCAGGGGAAGTTTCCTTGGTGTGAGGGCTGGGCAGTTATAAGAATGAGAGGATCCTGTGGTCAGAGAGACGGAAGAAGGGTGGGGAGCAGTGATGTTATGAAAGCAGAACAAAAATAGGTTTTTAGAAATCAGAAATTGTATTACTAATATCTGTTGATTTATTGAAAGGAACTGTTCATTTGCAATTGTTTGATCATTCTTGCATGCCTATATCTGGTTGTATGTGCAACCATTTTGAAGATGACATTATGTAATATAATGTATGTGGGAATGGAATTGTTAATATCCTATCATGATATTTTGAAATTCTGTATTTTTATTGTTCTCTATGCTGTTTTGTTTATGTACTTATTTTTGTTACCTTGGGTTTTTTCTTTTTTCCTTAAAATGAAAAACAAAATTTATATGTATATACAAGGATAGCTGGGATAGGTATATTGCTAATGTCTATGGTTTATTGAAAGGAACTGTTAGTGCTTAAAATTTTCTTTTTTCTTGAATCTGGTAATCAGAATGACTGATCTGAAAACAACAATAAGCAGTATAAGAACCATTGTTGAACTCCTACTGTCTTGTATGGTGAAGCTCTGCATCATTTCCAGATATTTTTTATTAATTATTACAGCCTTTGATTGTTTGATCAAACTGATAACAGTGTGTAATGTAGCAACCATTGTTTAATTCCTATCATTTTGTTTTGAGGTCATGTATTGTTTTTGTGTTGTTTTGATTTTGTCTTCATTGTTGTTTTGTTAGTTTTTTTAATTTTTAAAATAAAAAATAAAGAAGAAATAAAAAATAGTTATTGAGGTAACTAATTGGTCATAACAAATAGTTCCATATATAATAGGTTAGCACAAGAAGTTTCTTCTTTTTGTAAAAGTCCAGTTTTGAGTTTGTATGTGTGTGAGGGGCAGCGTTCTGCTTCATAAAGTTATTCAGAAACTCAGGTTAATGGCAACCTTATATTTTTAATCTGTACTTAGATTCCCATGTCAGATAGCGAGGAGAGGTAAAGGGGGTGGCGGAGAAAAAGGAGGGGGCAGAATTCCTTAGGCATGAACACCAGGCCTGAAAACAGCAGCTGTGTGTTAGAGAGAATCACATAGCCATTCCCGACTGCAGGAGAAGCCGCAAGATACAGTCTAGCTGGGCACCCAGGAAGAAGAAATAAATTAAATCTCTGCCACAGGAAGGTTAAGAATTTTGGGTTAAAAAACAGTGGAAAAAAAAAACTATATTTGGCAATTAGACAGCATTGGTGACTTCCACAAAAACGTTTAGCAGAGCCATGGAGATGACAGCGAAATAACTAAGCACGGGGTTGTGATGATCATACAAAGAGAACAGGCTTCTCTTTACACCCATTTCTTTCCAGGGATTACTAGGAGTTAGTATCAGCCTGAACTCCAATCACCTGGCTGTTGCAGAGTGGAAAAGCTAGCCATTATGATCAAGGTAAAACGCTCCCTTCCTGCTCAGCCTTCAAAGCTTCAGGGTACTGAGATCATTGTGGCGGTGTTCCCAGAAGACCCAGCTGGTCTCTTCTAGAACCCAGCCCCCCTCGGAAATCACGCAGGGCTGGCAGGGATCCGGGTAGGGAAAGAGACATCTGTTGCTTTAAGTATATGCAGGTATATGTGTGTCTAGGCATAAGAATGTGTGTATCTTCCAGGTTTGTGTACACAAAGACAGTATTTTTATTCTGTCCCTCTTTGGAAAATAGAGATATGTGCCCTGCTGGTAGCAAAGTTATTTCTTAATTTTCTTATTACCTAGGATCTACAACTGTGGGAATTTTAACATGTATCAAAGTTACAATCATTGTGATAAGAAATGCCTTTGTGCAGTGTTAATTGAAGAAAATAAACACTGTTGCATACACACCACACACACACACACACACACACACACACACACACACACACATGCCCTGTTCCTCCTCATGGGCTGAGCTCATGTCTGTTTATCATTTGGATGCACAGTTATGCAAAGCCTACTGAATCGCAGGCAGCGGGTTGGGCCTGGGGAATTGTTCTGCAACTCGCATTACATTGTTTCTTCCTTTGGATCTTTCAAAGCTGTCTCACTGACCTGTATTTTTTGGTGGTTCAAAGTCAGCTAGTTCCTTGACTGAATCTTGAAGAAAGACATTTATTTGCCCAAAGTGTTGAGGGCTGCTCTGAAGCATATGACTTCCCAAACCCAGAGAGAACTAGGCTCTGTACACCTCATACAGGCTGTTGGTTCAGGTGTGCTATGGGACCCGGGGCATCTGAGCTCTTTCTCTCACATGTCTCTACTGAGCTAAAGCTGAGCCAAGCCTTGATGTCACTGGGATGGTTGAGTCACTCATTTGAAATAAATCAGCCCTAAACCTCTGTACTATTTGAATTAAAATTCATAATTCTTTATGCATCAAAATTTTCCTCTCCTGACACTAATTATAAAAATTCAGCTGAAGCATTGCTAGACAGAGAAATGAAAGGTGGGGGTACTGTCCGTGGGTCATGGAGACAAAACCCCACCTGTCTGCGGATGGGAAGGGTGCTGGTGGTTTTAGGAGGAAGGCAGTGAAGGCAGTGGAGTCAAAGCTCGGGAGACAAAGAGACTGCAAGGAGTGACAAGCAGGGTGGGTGAGGTATGGCACCCAGGGCAGAGATGGCCGCTGCCAAGAAAACTGTTCATGTCCCTTTGCTAGCAAGACTAAAGCTCTTCCGTTCATCCATAACAGAGGTTCTCGGCAGACACAAGATCTTTAGAAACCACCTCGATCATTACTGAGCCCCCTCAGCTCCCTTCCACGGGGGTGATGTCATCCCTCCCATGCAGCATTGCCTGGAGGGAGCTTTTACTCTCACCGTGAGAGCTAAATGGACTCTCAGAGGCAGATGATACTTAATTGATCTTTACTTCTTTCCAGCACTTTATAAGTTTGATATTTTCTAGTAGAATGACTTAATACAGTTTTAAAATATCCTCCTTTTAGCTATTTGTGTCGTTTTTGGAGGTGTTAAATGTGGAAGCAATTATCCTCCTCATGACAGGATTTTTTTTCTTGGCTCAGTAAAGCTTTGTGCTTTGTGACACCTGATGTGTAGGTAAGGGGTTGGGCTTATTTAGTAATAACTCACAGTGAGTTTTTTCCCCTTGGAGAGCTAAAAGGTAGATGTATGCTTCTCAGAGAGATAAGCCACAGTCTGTTAAGTGTGTAGGAGGGTACTAAGAGCTAGAAAACATTATGTTCTAGCAAAGAAAAATGTGAGAAATCTTCCCTTTGAGTTACTCTAATGGAAAAGAGAAAAAAAGCTGATCAAGTGCTTTCATGGGAAGTAACCTAGAAAAGGGCAGTCTTCTTGGTTGAATTATTTCATGTTAGTCTAACTTGGAATCTTTTTTAGAGTGTGTGAGGCATCATATTTTTAGTTGACGGCCCTATGAGTTCGAAAGCCTCAGGTTCTTACCAGTGTTCCAAAAGCTGGGGTACTGCCAACAGAGGAGATGAAATAAGCCCTGCTTTCATCCAGTGTGTCTAGTGTGTGCCAAGGGAAAAAGCTCTCTGAACATTCAGAAAGAGTCATTTTTGTTGTTGTTCATGAAATGATGAGAGCACCAGAGGAAACGGTTTGTGCTACCCCAGAACTGCGGCGATCGTTAATTGTCTTTGGAAACATGAGATGTTTTCTTCTGTGGGAAACCGATGTGAAAACACATTGAAAACACAATTGATTTCTCTACCTTCAGATGAGTGAGAAGGTAAATGATTTCAATGGGCTGATCAGGACCGACAGTCTCCTGAGCTCAAGAACTCTCTCCTTCAGGCTGGCAGTGGATGAGATGGCACAGGAAGAGGAGTTTTCAGGACCTAGTGAGCCTCTGGTAAACGTTTGCAGGTGGTTAGAGTCTGCAGGACAAAGTTAATTGTGGCAGAAATCATGATAGTGCTTTTATAGAGGATTTCCTGTATGGCAGCCATTCTAAGGCCTTCATGCACATTATCTTAGATATGTACTAAGTCCAGGAAAGTGGTATGATGTTCTCTCCATTTTACAGATGAGAAAATTAAGGTGGAAAGAGATTAGGTCATTTCCCCATGGGAATAGTGCTTATAAAAGATTAGGGAGACAGAAAAGGCACCAGGATTTGAAGTTAGGGAAATCTGAGTCCTCAAACTGTGGATTCAATTACCATGGAACACTATGTTCAGAAATCATTTAGAGAAGCCTACATTAGTCTGGTTTATATAGATACTGGCAATCAAGACCAGATGAATTGGGAAACATGGAACAGGTTGACTTGACCTTTGGCTCTGTTTTAGCTTTTTATACCTGTCAACAGTTTCTGCTATTTTTTTTAGCTCCCTCCCAATTGCAAATCCATGTTTTATATCTTCAGGTTTTGTTTTCTAGGCAGGGTTACTGTGGGAGACAGATTACGTTAGTTTAAAAAGTCTAGAGGTAATCTTTTCACTTTATTATGAAATATTTAATGAATAGAAGATGCATAAGGGCCATTTCTGAAAGCCACGCTCCAGTCCGCATTGCAGACCGATAGCGATGATATTTTCTGGCTGGAATCTCTCTCTGAAGTCCTCAAAGCACCCTGTGAAATGAGAAGTGGCAAACTTCTTGCCCCCTAGAAAGGCCTCTCACAGCACAGAAGTGGAGGAAGCGAGTTAAAGGAAGGAGAAAACACTGCACAGATGGAGAATGATCTAAAAAAGGGGCAGGAAAAGCGTGGAATCTCACGATGTGGTGCGGAATTTAGACTCCACCTCTTCCAGCCTCTAGCCATGTGACTGTGAGGAGATGAATAAAAAAAACACCTGCATAAAAATACCTACTTTCTAGATGTCTGCGGAGTAAGTAAGAGAAAGACGGGGAAAGGCAGCAACCAAAGGCTATTTGTGGACGGGAGCCTCTCAGGCAATATTGATACTCGCTCCCCTCACCCTGCCGCGTTGTATGCGAGAGGTAGAGGACAGCGGGAAATAAAAAGTGAAAATTGATGTAGGTGAACTGTCTAGGACAGAAAGACACTAAGTGGTGTGATTCTTGTTCCCTGGCATTAATCAATCTTGCTGCACTTAACATCTACCTACTGATTACTTCTGTAATATGGGGGGGGGGGTTGAGACTTAGACTCACTGCATTTATGTACTGATTTTGTAGGACCATGTCTTTGTGCATTGAGAATCTGATGAATTCAGCCAACTGAAGGCTTTAAAGCGTTGCTGGCATCTTTCTGATTCTTTCCCAATTAAAGCTCCCAGTGAGAACTTCAGAAAGTTAAACAATTATCATTGGTGGTTATGCCACATTATCCTGGAACACATCATACAAGGCATTTTATTTAATTAGAAAATATTTAATCAGCAGATCTTCCAGTAACCCTTGGCTATTGCTGTCTCTGGTAGGTGCACATATGTAGCTTTGAGAATATCAAAGTACTGTACATTCATTAATTAACTAGTTCTGAAACTGCATAGCTCCTGAATGAACTATAGTAGTTAAAACACACAGGTGATATAAACCATTGGACGTCTTGAAATTTTTATCAGTCCATGTTTGTAGCACATGTTTACATTCTTTGCGTGAAGTTGGTATATGTATATAATACATCCTAATTTCTTTTTTCATCCCCTTTCTCTTTTTTCCTTTCCCCTTCCATCTCTTGATTCCCTTCCTATTTGAAAAAGATCTCTCTACCTCCTTTTCCTCTTTTATTTTCTGCTTTATATTTTGAGTTTCTTGTATAAGAGAAATCATGTAGTATTTTAGCTGATTTTTAAGAGGTTCCTTGGATTTTAATTAAGGATTATGAGTTACATTCCTGTGCTTTGACCAAAAAAATATATAAATGAACTTAATGTGACACCTGACACCTTTGGCCCTTAAGTTTTAGACTAACTAGGCCAAGATGAACAGATATTTGTTAGAACCAACTTACAGACTGAAATGAAGTGGCCTTAGTAATCCTGCCGTGGCACTTCACTATCGAGGTTTGCGAAGTGCTCCCCGAACGTTCCTTATCCTCACCAGCCTATGTATACTAATGAGATTATAATAATGTTCACTCCTAAATCTCCCTAGATTTCTTGCCATTAAATTGCTAGATATATCCAGCCAAACTTTTCCATCTCTGACAGCCTCAAAGGGCTGTTCTGAGCATGCTCAAGAAGAAGTTTCAACCCAATGGGGACAATTCTGCATCCCCATTCCACCCTTCTTTTGCTAGGTCAGTTGTCACTTCTTGGGAAAAATACTGCTTTGCCTGGAGTATTACATCCTCGGATTTGCCAGTGTGTCACTTGGTGCTGTGTTCTCTTCAGGCTCCACTGAACCCCTGGAGCTGAGTATGTTCTATGTAGAAAGAGAACCCCACCCTCCCTAACTCTGTCCCCCACCACACCGGACTATCACTGCTTATGCACAATAAGCAGCCTCTTCAGATCATGCTTGTCCCCATTCACCCTGTCACTTGATGAGGTGATAGCAGAGAAGTGACGGCTGGAACAGAAGGTGAGCTGTCTCACCCCCTCCATTGTTTTCAACTCTCCTCCACGTACCCATGAACCAACGTCTGCCCCAAAGCCAAAGTCTTCTCCTTTGGCCCCAAAACAGAAGTCCTTATGGATATCAACTTAGGCAGATCCACAGCTGTGAGTCATGGGCCTTCTCTTCCCTGTCTTTACTTATATAGGTTCAGCCGGGCTCATGCTGTTACCCGTTGATGAAATTGTTTCGTTTCACTGAGGTCATAGCCACAAGGGCATCAAGACGTCAAGAGGGCCTAGTGGTGACAGAAGGCATTGGCCACTATAAGTGACAAACATGAAGACTATTGTAGTAAAGAGATCACAGCATAAAGAACTGATTTTGAGGAGTGTTTAAAATCATTTCTACATGATTTGCAGTTGACTGAGATGTAACTCCAAAGGTATAGGATAACTTCGTTGCGAAGACGCCCCTCCGTGTGACTGACAGGGAATTTTTTGTTTCTGTGGCCTGCCATACAACATGGCAGTTTATTCTTGGGCCTTAAGTTTCCTTAAACAGGAGAGGACAAGGACTCATGGGAAGACCGATTTTCAGGACAGAAGGAAGAGCTAGGCACCATGGTGCATATCTGCAATCCCAGCACTCTGAGAGGCTGAGGCAGGAGGATCACAAGCTTGAGCCTAGCCCAGGCAATTTTGCAACTTAGACTCTGTCTCAAAATTTAAAGAATACATAAAAATTAAAAGGGGCTGGGAATGTCGTTCAGTACAAAGACCCTGGGTTCAATCCCAGCACCTCAAATAGCAAAAACAAAACAGGTGCAAGGAAAGACATGCCACCCTCCTCACTCAGACTTCAGAGAAAGGAAGACAGAACACAGGGGCAGAGACATGGTCCTTTGTACTAACAGTATAGCATGTTTTAATGCTCAGAATCTTCAGTGCAAGGTATCAGTAGGAAGAGACTGTTTTGCTTATGACCCATCCTTTTCTACTTTTCTATTTACCACAGAACCTCCAGTCATTCATTCTGGAATCAAAGACCTCAAGGTTTTGAAAACAACCCAGTCTGGATTCGAAGGATTCATCAAGGACCAGTTTACCACCCTCCCTGAAGTGAAGGACCGGTGTTTTGCTACCCAAGTGTACTGCAAATGGCACTATCATCCGGGAAAAGATGTGGATTTTGAAGCTACTTGGTACGGTGAGAGCTGGACTTAGTACTGGGGTGGGGAGTGTCCGCCTTCTTACCAGGCTCCCGGAGTTCATGGAATCTTAGATGCAAAAGGCAAACTTAGAAGTCACTCCATCCTACCTCCCCATTGGTCAGAAATTCCTCCTGTATTTTGACTTATTAAATCAATGACTGTCAAACATGAATACATATCAGAATGACCTAGGCCCTTGTTAAGATATAGATCACTAAGCCACCTCCAGAGTCTGATTCTGTAGGTGAAGGGGACCTGATAATTTGCATTTGTAACCAGCTCCCAAACGTTACTGCAAGACTTTGAAGAGACTTTAAGAAGCACCGGTCAGATGAAGTAAATATCTAACCTTAGTACCTCACAATGAGGTAGAGATGGCTAACTAGGGTGACCACGCCATCTCAGTTTGCCAGGAACTTTCCTGGCTTTAGCATTGAAATTTCCATGTTGCAGGAGACCTTCTGATTCCAGGCAAACTGGGACAATCGGTCACACTAAGGAAAAAAGAAATCATACGACATGCTTAGAAGTACTTTGTAAATGATAAATGCTTTAAAATGTAAAGGTATGGTTATTATTATTATAATATCTTTGACAAGGAGTAATTAGGCTTCTGAACTCTCAGAGCTTGCCTTTTGACTAGGTATCTTATTCCTTCAACAAAGCTGTAATTGTCAGACGTTTCTAGCCTATGATAAGCTAGAATCTGCTCCTCCTCCCCATGTAGTTTCCTTCCATTGGAATAGTTTTTCTCCATTTTTTTTGTTGTTGTTGTTGTTGATGATAGGTTTTTAAATGCTTGGGGAGAATCTCACCTAAGTCCCCTTTTTCCTTTTTTATTTCAAGTTCTCCCCCGGGCAGCAGGCATCTCCTGCACTTATGTTGAAGAGAGCATGATATTAAACATGCCAGAGTCAGGGTAGTGCTCCCAGCCTCCTACTAAAGACAGCAACTCAGAGGAGATCATGTATCTTTGAAACTCAGATTCAGCTCTCCATAGGGGATGTTAAGACAGTCCTCACTTCAGCTATGTTGAGAATGCAATGACACAATCATGAAATGATTAGCACAGAGTCTAGGCATGGAGTAAAACCCTTGAGGTAACAGTTAAGGAACCAGTAAGCACAGTCGTAAGGGGGCTAGAGCCTAGGGATTCCTTTTCATAGGTTTCTCAAATATGGGACATTTACCCTGAGATGTCCACTGGACACCAGTACCCACCTATGAAGATAGGCTAGTGATGTTCAATGTTTGTTGTGTGTGTGTATGTACGTGTGTGTGTGTGTGTGTGTACAGGAATGAGATGTGAGTTTTATTTCTGTTCTTTATTTTACCTTATAGGATAATAACCTCTTCTAAAACAATCAATAAACTTTTCTGAGGAGCAAAAATGCCACTGTCTTAGCTTTATAACGCATAACTGAAATACCACTTTATGAGAATTTTAGCTTTCTTCTCTCTGCTTCAGGCACACTGTTCGGGATATTATCCTGGAAAAATTTGCTGGGCCCTACGACCAAGGCGAGTACTCGCCCTCTGTCCAGAAGACCCTCTATGGTATACAGGTGCTCTCCCTGAGGCGGGTTCCTGAGGTATGTGTGGATATGTGGCACTCGAGATTGAGAGAACTTGTGTCTCCTGTCAGCTCTGAGAAAAAGTTGACAGTTAAAATAAGAAAGTGGAAGACACATGAAAAATGACAGCTGTTGTTGTTCAAAAGCTTGTTATAGCAAGCGAGAAGAGAGCAAAAAATGGAAAAAAATCTGTCCAACCTAAAAACACAAGCCACTGCTACAGATCGTTAGTTTTGTTGAAACTTATTTGAGTCCCTTCCACCTGTCTCTGATTGAAAACTCATATTCAGGACATTTCAGTGCCTTGTTGGAGAGGCAATTAGGTGGAGGTTCTGTGTTTCAGGGGGTCCAGGGGACAAACGACAGATTCATTCTCTCCATCTGTCTGTTCATTCATCCATTTATTTGATATTATTGGTTGTTTTATTTCTGATGGTAGACAGGGACGCAAAGATAAATTAGAAGGGGTCCTCTCAATGAGCTCTCAAAGAGCTTATCAATCAGTGAGCAAAACCCCAACAAACAGGAAACCAATAAAGAAACAATGCAACAGGTAATAGATGATTATGGAAATACAGAGGAAATGTCTCAAGCAGATATAGGGGATAGGGCCAGCCACATTTTCTGGAGGAAGAAGTGTGTGTGTGTGTGTGTGTGTGTGTGTGTGTGTGTGTGTGTTAAATCTTTATAGGCCAGTGAGGATAATCTGGGCTTATACTCAAGGGAGACGGATCAGAGTTGGAATGAGGACAGGAGGCAGCATCACATACTCATTTACTGTTAAGAGCCAATCACACGCGAGGCTCTCCGAGGGAAAGTCTTTCCATGCTCCTAGACATGAGGTCAAAATCAGCCAAGAGGACCTTTTTAGGCCACTTATAGCATCTGTACTTTATCTTACTCTTAGGAATGACTCTTAGTGGCTCTTAGGAGCCACTAAGGAGCATAAGCAGGCTGTGCCATGGCATAATTGGTCCTCTAGAAAGATCACTATGATGACAGTGTGAAAGGATAATGAACCACAGGCAAAGATACTTGATGGTGTGCTACTGCAGAAATTTGGCAAGGAAACTATGGGCCCAGGTCATGATGGAGACAGAGGGAAGTGCCACCCTTAGACCCGGACAAAAGAGACCTCTTTGATGATCCAGCACTATAAAGGCCCCTTTACGCCCTTTCTTTGGCTTTACCTCCTCACACTGAGTGAATTATTGGAGCCAAGGCAACTCACTGGTCAGTGGCTCATGAACTGCCCAGAATTTCCTGCCCAAGTCCCCCTGAGAGTACTTCTAGAACCTGGGCATACCTCTTCTGGAGATCTGTCCTCCAGAGGGCAGATTACGCTATAGGTATGCACAGATTTAGGCCTAGGAATGGACAAAGCCGCAGACTTTTGCAGGAGGGATTTAACATGCAAGCTGGAAGTTTATCCGTAGGAATCTAAGAGAGGAGATGGAACAGACCGCGGACTCTAGGCTGACTCTTCCCATGTTGTCATGGGAACACCAACAGTTAGAAAAATAAATTTAAACTGGGCCTTCCAAGTTATGATGAAGGTAAAATTGTTGAGGTAGAAGAAAAGAATATAACTGACAAGGGTTTTTGTTTTTTCAAGCTTGACTTATACCTTTTAAGTCTTTATACATCTGGTACATGGATCTCCAACTATACTCTTACTCCAGGACATATAAATGTTAGGGACAGGCCCAGAGAGAAGGAACAGAATGAAAAAGAAGTTAGAATGTTGTGTGGCCAGTTCCTGAAAGCCAGGTGGATGTCAAACAGGTCTCCCAGGTTCTGGACTCAAAAAGCTCTTACTTTTCTGAAAAGTAGGCTTTCTACACTGTGGGGAGAGGAGTGGGACTCCCATCTGATAACACGACCAGCTGGAGAGAAAATGCTGGGAAGCAGAGGGACATCAGACAGTGCCTCAAAGACAGAGCTGGAATCCACACCAGAGGGTGGGTGGGTAGAAGTGGGAATGTTGGGCTGACAGAGATAGATTTACTGTTGCTCAAGGTGATGCCTACACTTGTGGCTTCCAGATAGAAGATATGGAAATCAGCCTGCCAAATATTCACTACCTTAACATAGACATGTCCAAAATGGGACTGATCAACAAAGAAGAGGTAAGAGAACTTTAAACTATCTAAAGCACAGCTCTGCTCCAGCCTCCTTGTGCCTTTTTGTACACTTGGGAATAGAATGTCGCTGATGAAAACTCGCAACAGCTACTGCTTTGGGGAATGTTGTAGTTACACTGATTGGAGTTGTTTCCATGCCTGAGGCTGGAGCACCTTCAAAGTAGATGAGTGATTAGAGATGAGGATTGGAAGCTGCGGAGAGGAAAAGACAAAAGAGGAACAGAGTGTGCCCAAGGGAACAACTCTGAATTCTGCTTCTTGGAAAAGTGCCACGCAAGGTCACAGCTTCATTACTCTAACATGAGGCAGTGAAGAGAGAAGAAAAGATTCTATTTTCATGTCCTTTCATCATTTCTATCTTTTGACTAAGTCGTCAATTCAGCAGCGTACAATGGACACAGGAAAGTTGAAAGAGTGTTTTTGTTTCTAATTGCAAATATACAAAGCAAGATGAGGAAATTCATTTTTTGAAAGAAAACATTTGTCTTAGAAAATACACTGGCTCTGACTTGCTTTTAGCTGTAGCAGAAGGTTAAATCACTCAATGTGTCTGACCCGGCAGCCTGAAGTCCTGAATGGTGGCTTGCATGGTCAGCTCCTAGGAGATCAGAGCTGTCTCTTCCCCATACTTTCATAGTGGTAGGGTTTCTCCATTTGATCTATGTGAAAATATGAACTGGTAACTTCTTTTAGTGTGCATTAAGCAGTGAGATATGAAAAGGACTATCTGTTGGGATTGTTCTATTGCTACAAAATCATATTATTTGGTGGGTAAATGCCAATTAAGGAATTTGCAGAAGGTCTTATGTTCTTGGCCAGCTGACCCATAAGCCTTACCACCTTTGGGCCAAGCACCTTGTTTCTGTTCTGAAAATATTGTTGGTGGACACCACCGGGCTTTGTACCACCATCAGTTGCAGGTGGACATGAGCAGGTGACATTGTAAAACAAAAGTTATGCTTTTCTGGTAGAGGTGACCTGAGCTCTGAGTTGCAAAAGGGGACACACTGTGTCCCAGGCATTTTTCATTCAACTGAAAGGAGAGGCAGTACTACCTCAGAGCATGGAAAGGATGGTGATGTCCAGAGTTTCATTAATTAGGCTGCACCAAGCCTTTTTACAATGATTGTCTGCTAAAGGACGACAGATAACCTGAAAGTTATCCTAGCCATGTCCACCAGAGGCAGCACAAATGAGCTCCAAGGAGAATCAGGATCAGGTGTCATGACTAAATAGTTCTTAGCTCATCCAAGACGATATCCTTAGGGTCTCTTGGGCCTCAGGCTCACACTGATTGTTTCAAGGGCTTGCCTATGGGCTGGGACCACAGTGTCCCTTTCTCTAAAGTGCCACACACAACTTCCTCCTAAATTCTTGCTGGGGTCTCGGAGGCAGGAAGCCCTGGATTCCTTTGGATCAGGTCTCTGCGTGAAGGCCCCGAGTGGCTGAATGTGCGTTCCTATACCTTGGGGCTGCCTGGAGCCACACGTGAACCCTCACCTAGGTGTGCACAAAGTGAAGTCAACCTATGAGAAACAGGAAGTACAGATACATGAACAGCAACAAAGAAGTGACAAATGACAGCGTAGGAACACAGAAGCACTCTAAGAGCACAGCTGTCTGGGGCCATTTAGCCTTGTGCTAACGGCCATGTGGACATCAGACATTCCGAGGGCATGGCTGGACGATGATTGATGTCCAAAATGAGTCATGAAGAAAAGGTCAAATTGTACTTACTACACTGTATTTTAAAAATGCAAAGCATTTTAGAAACATTTATATCCCAGTGGTTAAACTTTTAAAAAGCTTTTTAATTTTCTGGAAAATCAATGCATCTCTCAGCTATTGCCAGAAAAAGAAAGCATTCACATAATTGGAGTAACTTTATCATGGGGCATTGTCTTGGTTAGTTTTCTCTCGTTGCTGAGACAAAATACCCAACACCCAAAATGAAGGAAGGAAAGGTTTATTTAGCTTACAGTTTGTGGAGGTTTCAGTCCATACCTGTCTGCTTCAGAGGCAGAGCGGCACATGGCAGAGGGCAAACTGTTCAGGGCAGCAAACAACCAGCAAATGTGTGGAATTGCCCACAAGCAGCCTTTTTCTCTCCTCTACCTTGTAAACAGTCTGCCCCCACCCAAGGGGCGTGTAGCTCTCACACAGTCTCCATGCCCTCCTCTTCCACAGGCTCAGGATGTACACAAAGTAAGCACCCTGGCTTCCTGCTGAATCATTCAGGCAAACCTCCAGACTCCCCAAGTTGACACAATGTATCAACCATAACAGACATGTACATTTTGCTGTTTAACAAACTGCTTTTGCAGTTGTTTTGATACTGGTTCACAGGAAGGGGAGTGTTGTCTTAATGTCCCTAAAATTACCATGTGGGAAACCACTTTGAAGATATCAATAGTGATATAACAACCATTGTTAATTTCCTACCACTTTGTAACTCTGTATTGCCATTTTAAAAATAGATGTCTGTTAATGTTTTCCTTCTTTTATTTTTAAAATAAATGAAAAAAGAAAAAAAAATAAAATTACCATGTGGTTTTTCTGCAGGTCTTGCTGCCGTTAGACAAGCCATATGGCAAAATTACTGGTACAGTCAAGAGGAAGCTGTCTTCAAAGCTGTGACACTGTGACCCCTGATAGCAGTCCATCATAGCTAAGGATTTCCTTAAGTTGTTTGTGATGCTAGAAATTATAATGTATATGCAAATTTTCAGCCCACTATATTAATTTATAGTGTACAACTTCCTTCTCTATAAAATAATTTATTTCTTCATTCTTACTTCAGCAAAAGGCATCATGTGGGTTATCTCATTAGTAATTATAATATATTTTGTGAATATAGTTTACTTTAAAAATGCTGAATAATATTAGAACAATCACAAATAAATATTTCTTTTTGGTGGTTTTGTGCATTCCTATGTTAGAGAAGATATAGGATCAATTTATTAAGAAAATGATCATGAATTAATGGAGGTGTCACATGAACTAATTTGGGCACAAGTATAAAAAGCCATTATTGTTTTCATCTTGCTGATGCTTCTAGGTAATGCAGAAAATGTAATAAAACTACTGAAAAATTTCATCATTGTGATTTCAATTGTTTGAATACTTGAATTTTAAAAAAATTCCATAGCATATGCACCATTGGTAGTTTATTTCTAGTCTGATACCAGTATTATGATTTTATGTATTGATTTTTATGGCTTTACAACACTGAGAGAACATTTAATACACATTGGGGTGTTGAAAATAGTGTAAATTGTTTCTGTTTTAATGCATGCTCTTGGCACAAAGAACCACATTTAATACAAATGAAGTCAATATACAGATGGATGAATGTACATATAAAAAGAGTATATACATGAAAATGTCAGCAATGGTGATTTCTGGATAATGAGAGTATGAATAATTTTTCACCACATACTTTCAGTTTTTTAGGTATGAACATTTACTACTTTTGTGGTTAGGGAAATATTTGCTTTAGCTATTTTCTCATCACTGAGGCAAGTACCTGACACCCACAACTCTAAGGAGGAAAGGTCTATTTTGACTCACAGTGTGTAGAGCTTTCAGTCCATAGTTGGCTTCCCCCGAGGTAGGGCAGAATGGCAGAGGAGAAAACCCAGGGCACAGCAGGCAGGAAGTGGAGAGGGAATGAGGGAGGAAGAGGAGGAATATGGGTCCTCGGAGACCACATCCATAGTGACCCACCTCTTCCTACCAGACTTCACCTCCTAGAACCATAGCCAGCTATCTGGTCACCTCCCCAAAGCCTCACCTGTGAGCAGATGAGGTCTTTGGGGGACATTAGACATAAACCATAACACTATTGTATATACATTCTGCAAAGCTCCATAGGTTTTAATTTCAAAAATCTCTGGTTAAAACCTATTCATCTGAACATTCTATTTACATTTTCTCTTTTTAAAATTTCCTTTTAATTAAAAAAGCAAAATTTCCATTATTTTAGAAACACTTACATTTGAGCTTTCAGTATTGTTCAGTAATTTTACTTTATTCATCATTATACTACGGTAACCCAAAGGAGTACAACTGTATTACTAACATTGGCACAAATGTGTGAAACACCTGTGGCAATTAACTCAAAAAGAGAAAAGGTTTATTTTAGCTCATGGTTCTAGAAGTTCCCATCCATGTTCAGGTGGTGCTTTTGCCTTGGGTCTCTTGCAAAGGTGGTACAGTAGAGTGGGAGCAAATAGAGGAGCTCACCAAGCACAGAGGAACACACCAACCTCCCACAGTCCCCTTTGAGAGCATACCATGATAACCTAAGCAACGACTACAAGTCTCTACTGCTTCCCCATATCAGCACTCTGGAGATGTAGCATTTAGCTTGGGATATTTGGGGACACTTAGCTAAATGATAGCAATGGTGTGAACTCAAATGCACCTAAATCCTGGGGCCACGTTTTGCTACATATGTGATAACTTTCCTTTTCTATAAAGTAGAAGTGAAGTAGAACCTACTGTGTTGATATTTGTGGACTGAGTGGCTTAAAGTTTGTAAGTTATGGCAGTTTTAATGCCTGATAGATAGATAGATAGATAGTATTTCTAGGCAAACGCTGACTGAATGTAATAAGCAGCCTGACTTCTTTTCATTGTTATCAGTCTGTTAGATGACTAGGTGAAAAGAGGCATCATTGGCTTGTATGAGTCAGGTGAGAGAGGAAGATCTTGAGCACAACAAAACCTTACAAGACTCTGGAGGCCATTCACGAGCTAGTGATTACTTAGAAAGAACATAGGGTAAGAAGAAGGAGATAATTTGACAAGGAAGGTTTTATGCTACGTTGAATACTGAGGCTACAAAATGTGCTTCTACATCATGTAAACTGCAAGGCCAAATGGCTGGTACATTCTATTCCCCTGTTAATTTGATAATTCTGTTCCAAGAGGAGAGTTTAACATGAATGCCTAAAATAACCCCACAAATAAAAAAAAGCTTAATTAAGCCTTTCTTACCTGATGTTCTCTTATTTGTGTACATTTTAGATACTTCTTATTTGAAGAAAAAGTCTATAACACAAGCCTTAGAAATTATGGACCATTTTACACATGTGCACATTTTGCTTTTCCTGACCTCTTAAGATATTCACTGCAATGGGCTGCAAAGAGGATATTGGCTATTACATTCCAAATGCATGTTGAGAAAGCTGTAGTCTAGCCAATTGTCAAGGAACAAGTTCCTGTTTTGTGAAGGATATTTCCTTGGGGTCAGAATTGGTTTCACCTCCTTCTGCTGGCCCTGGCAGAGGGATGATCTCACAACACTCTCCCTCTTTTTTCTCCCTGTCCTTCCCCTAACCCCATGTTTAATACTTTCATAAAAGGGTAGTGCAGGTGACTCCAGTGCCATGAGTTGTGTGGAAAACGTAGTTTGCATAGTATTCTGTGGAGCAGACTGTCATTTGGGACTTGTAGTTTTGTCAGTCAAGATTCTGCCTAAGGCTTGTTTCATATCTTGCAAATCTCATATAAACGTTTCATAGTGACAGATTCAGAAAGTGTAACCCATTCCCTTTCTTTTTAGACTTGGACACTTAAGTCCATCCTATTCTTTATTTTTAGAAATTGTTTTTTCTGTCTTTCTAAAACATTCACATAATAGAAAGAAATCTTTTAAGGTAGCATTTTACTTATTTGTCATTGCAACAGAATTTATTTTTTTCAATCCCCTGCAGGTTTGAACTGCAGAAACTTGAACTTTTTTCTAACCTTTTTAGGCTTTGTCCAGAAAGAACATTTTCTTTCCTTCAGATTCTGAACTGTATGGAATTTGCCCTTATAGTCACCTTTGTGAAACCTTTGTAAATTTTGTCTCCATATCTGCATGTAGGAGAAAACCAAAGCTTGTTTCCAAAGATAAGAATTTCAAGCCTCCTAACCAGGTACCCATTCTGCTTCCAAAAGCCTCAAACTCAATCTGTTTGTATTCAAAGTCTTTATTCTCATCTCTTTTAGAGCCCAGTAACCTCACATTCTTCAATTTGTCTAGAGAACCTGTCAGAATTCTCAAGGTTTTTGGAGGCTACTGAACCATGACTGAGAATACAATGGCTATGGACCTTTTCCCCAGAACAATCCTCATTCGTATCTCTACAGGTGCCTCAACCTGTACTAAAAATTTACACCCTACCTTTAAAGTATGAAGTAGTCTAATGTGAATTTACCACATAAGGAATACATTCAACCTAATATAGAAGGTAAGTACACTTCTCACCTTTACATAAGGAAGAGAAATAAATATATTTAGAAACAAAAAGAAAGATCTCAGGGATATTAGTTTCTTGAGGCTGCTGAAACAAATTATCATAAACTTGGTGTTAGCAATAGAAAGTTACTACCTCATAATTAGTTGTAGAGGCCAGAAGTCCAAAATCAAGGTGTGGGCAAGGCCATACCCTATAAGGGCTCTAGGAGAGATTTCATTTTTGTCCTTCTGTGGTTCTTGGCTCACGGATGCATCCAGCATCTGCCTGTATGACCATATGGGTTTTTTTCTTCTGTCAGATCTCTTCTGTATGACTCTTATAAAGACACTTGACATTTGTTGGGGCCCCACCTGGACACACAAAGTAATCTCTTCATTCAGTATCTTACCTTAATAACATCTACGAATGGCATCTTGGTGACTTTTCACATACAGTCACATTTCAGGTTCCAGCAATGAAGATGTGGACTTCCATGTTATAGTCACCACTCAACCCACTGCAACAGTAGTGGGACAGAGGCTTAAATTGGCTCTTTTGTATATGTGTGTATTTAGCTATACATGTGCTACTAGTGTTCCTTCAAATCTGGGAAATGGTCACGTTACATAGAAATTTATTAATGGGTAAAGAGCATAGACTTTTGATCCAAATAATGCACAATTTTAGATTGGACTTCTCTAAATCTAGCTGTGTGATCATAAGCAAGTTATACTCCATAAGATTCAGTCCTCTGTTCTGTGAAAAAAGGATTGATAATCATATCTCACAAGGCATGGAGTACCTGAGCATTAACTGAAACAGTGTGAATGTTAAGATGCTTTTGGCGCCTAGCAACTGCATCCCTACAAGTGTCTTATGTAGAAAGGACATCTTGTTTACTTGAGAAGTAACCCATAGACTTGGCATCAGAACCCAGCACATTCCATGCCCTGTTCCACTATCCTTGAGATATGGTGATGTCTTTCTTGTGGCCACTCAATGGAAGATAAAGCTCCTATTAAAGATGCTATGGTAGAATTCCAGGAAGGTGGCAGAATGGTAAGCAGCCAAGAAAGAGTTTCTCTGAGATCTGGTGCCCAGACACTGTAATATTGCAATGTGAGCAAGAGAAGGAGGGAAGTGGGTCCCCTGAACCCAGAGTGGATCTGAAGTAAGAATTGAAGTCTGTGGGGAGAGAGAGAAGAAAAAAACTCCAATGAACAAGAAGGAGGTGATGGGTGGTGCCTGGTCCCTGAGCGGGAACTCACTGCATGGAAGGGGCAGCTCAAATCTGTGGATACAAAGTGACTGATGGCAACCCCAGAGGCCTCCACAAAGAGATGCACAAGTGGAACAGGGCAGTGGACACAGTGGATTACAGTGGCTGGCAGTGAGTGGTGTGCAATTGAATGTCCAACAGGACAGGGTAATTAGCTGGTAGCCATCTGGGAGAGGGCCAACTGAGTTCAGAATTCAGAATAACTGCTGGTTCCATCTAGTGGCTCCTAGCAGAGTTCAAGCTGCAGGAGGTTTGCTGACTGATGCAGGATGAGCATGTCTGGTTCTAGCCTCACAACTGGAAACCAGCCTGAACTTCAGGGGAAATAAAGCTGAAGGCTTGCTGGGATTATGTACTACTCCACCAGAAAGCTGCTGCTGGCTTGTTGGCATTAATCAGCATGGGTCTGGATCTGGCCTCCCCATGTTGTCTACTAATGGCAGCAGAGATACACTATGAAGTGGACATTTAAAAAAATTTCTTCTCTCTCTCTCTTCTTGTTTTTTGGGGGGAGTTTCTTTTGTTTAGTTTTTTCTTCATTGTTCTTGTTTTTATGTGAGTATGAACACATTTCTAACGTTTTTGTTGTTGCTGTTCTTTTTATTTTTTCCTTCTCTCTTTCCCTCCTGTCTTCTGCACCAGTTTTCCAAAGTTTACGTGATCCTCCTTTGTCCTCCAGCCTTGCTTCTGATCTTTTCTTCTTTTTATATTTATCTATTTGTTTCCTAACCTCTTTTAAATTTTCTCTCTGAGGATAAATTTGCCATATTGAGGGCTTATTTACTACATACAATTTTCTGGTTTGTTTTAGGTTCTGTAATATAGCCACAAATCTAGTTCTTATGGTTAAATGTGGCAAATTAGTAGTTATCTCAGTTTATCATTCTCTAGGCTGTGTTTGATGCTATTGCTATTGTTATTGTTAATTGTACCACTCTAGTCAAAGAGGCATAATTGTTCTAAAAATTTGTTCTTCCTGGTGTACCAACATTAAGATTCCCTAAGGGACACAGAAAATACTATAGGCCAGTGTCAAAGAATGAGGGGCTGGGCCAACCGGGCAGCAACTTCTCATCCCTCAATAAGTTGAACAGGTAGTATTGTGCAATAGACTCAAAACCCAAAAGCCAGCTATGCCTGAAGGACATCTCTGAAAATCAGTAATTTACTAAGGGTTATAAATACTAGCAATAAAGCTACTCACCATGGATAATTTACAATCATCAACCCAGGAATTAAGCTAAAAATAAGACAAAACAAAGTATATGGTTTCTACAATTAAATGATAATGCCAATATAGCATATCAGAGCTTATTGGACACAATGAAAGCAGTCCAATGAGAGAAATTTATACAGATGAGCATCCATGTTGGGAATACAGAGCAAGTTCAAATAAGCAACTTAATGTTGAACCTCAAGTTTGTAGAAAAAGAAGAGCGGATAGATCATATGAGGGAGGAAATCATAAAGATTAGAGCAGAAATTCATGCAATGGAGCCTAAGGGAACAATACAAAGAATCAACAAATTGAAGAGTTGGTTCTTTGAAAGATTAAATGAAATCAATAAAACCCTTAGCCAACCTTACCATATTCATTTGATTAGTAATGAAGAAGGTGAAATCACAAAAGATCATGCAGAAATCCAGAAGATCACCTATCTGTACTTCAAGAACCTGTACTCTCTAATAAGATGGCAAATATGGAAGATATGGACAGATTCCTACAAACATATGAATTAACATAGCTGAATCGAGAAGATATAAGAATTCTAAATAAACCAATATCAGGCAATGAAATGGAAGTTGTAATTAAAAATCTACCAACAAATCAAAGCCCAAGTGCTGATAGATTTCACTGCTGAATTCTACAAGAAACTTAGAGAAGACCTAATACCCTTATTTCTCAAACTCTTTTAATGAAGTTGAAAGGGAAGCAACACTCCAAAATTCATTTCCAGAAGCAAGCATTAGCCTGATACCAAAACCAGAGATGTACACAACCAAGAAAAAGAGCTACAGGCCAATCTACCTAATGAACTTAGATGCAAAAATCTTTGATAAAATACTGGCAAACAGAATGTTTGATAATCAAGAAGATTATTCACCACGACCGAGTAGGATTCATCCCAGGGATTTAGGGATGGTTCAACATACACAAATTAATAAATGTAATACACCATATTAACAGAGCCATGGACAAAAATCACAGGATCATCTCAGTAGATGCAGAAAAAAGTGTTTGACAAAGTCTAATGTCCATTCATGGTAAAATTGGTGCAGAAGATTGGAATACATGGTCTTTATCTCAATCTGATAAAAGTCATCTATGACAAACCAATAGCCAACGTTGTACTTAATGGAAAAAAACTGAAAGCTATCTCTGTAAATCAGGAACAAGTCAAGGATGTCCACTGTCACTGATTCTATTCAATATAATTCTGGAAACATTAGCCAAGCAATTAGACAAGAAAGAAAAATAAAAGGAACAAAGGCAAGAAAGAAAGAAGTTAAATTATCATTATTTGAAGATGACATGATATGTCACCATAGAAGCAACTAAAAATTCCAACAAAAGACTTCTAGATTTGATAACCAAATTCAGTAGCATAACTGGATACAAAGTCAGCATTCAAAAATCAATAGCCTTCTGTACAAAGATAAACTCACTGAGAGGGAAATTAGGGAAACAACAATTTTCACAATAGCATAAAAAAAAATGAAATACTTAGGAATCAATCTAGCAAAGAAAGTAAAAGACCTTTACATTGAAAACTATAGTACTCTGAAAAAAGAAGATTGAAGAGGTTATCAGAAAATGGAGAGATACCCTTTTCTCTTGGGTAGGAATAGCCAATATAATGAAAATGGCTGTACTTCCAAAATTTTTATACAGATTTAATTCAATCCTGACCAAAACTCCAACAGGATGTATCACAGAATTAGGGAAAATATCCTAAAATTTATTTGGAACCAGAAGAGACCTACAATAGCAAAGGCAATGCTGGGCAACAGGTAAGGTAGGGGACATCACAATCCCTGACTTGAAATTACACTACAAAGCTACTGTGATGAAATAGCATAGTACTAGTGAATGAACACAAACAAACAAACAAAAAAGAGGCGTGAGGATCAACAGAACAGATTAGAGGATGCAGAAACAGCTCCAGACGTACTTGGCCATCTTATCTTTGACAAAGGTGCCAAATACATTCACTGTAAGAAAGATATCCTCTCCAATAAATAGTGCTGGTAAAACTGGCTTTCCACATACCAAAGATTAAAATTAGGCCCATATCTCTCAGCATGCACTAAACTAAAATTGAAATGAATCAAAGGTCAAAATATTAAAAGAGAAACAATATGCCTCCTGGAAAAAAGAATAGGTACAACTCTTGAAGACATCAGTATAGGCAAAGACTTTAAAATGTTATGGTACACTATCCAGATCTCGCTTCAGACCAAAGCACTCATCGCTTCAATGCCAGAAGTGTTGACCTCTGGTATCTTTGAGTTGATTCTCTCTTCAGGAATTCCTTTGACTGAAGGACCATCTCTCTCAATAATACTCATCCCCTTGAGGCAGCTCACACTCAAAGTCTGGCCCATGTGAGAGATGAAAAGTCTTAGTCCCTTGCCTCAGTTGGGACAACTCTGTAGGTCCACTCCATGCCGAGAGCTTCTGACTGGCTCCGGGTCCTATTACAACTGTTTGACTTCTCTGTCTGCTTAACCTGTTTCTTCCATTCTTCACAGTGTAATTCCAGAGAGCATCCCCAGTGAACCTCCTGCACAAAAATCTTGGGCTTCATTGTGGTTTATCTGGGGAAGCTGACTTTTTTCTTTTTTCTCTAAATACAACACATTAAACAATTTTCCTTTGTATAATTTTTTTTATTGTAAAGACAAAAGAGTGGGGACATATGAACCAGAATAAGCCATAAACAATATTGAAAATACAAAATTATACAGAACATAGTAGGGAATTAGCACTGGATGCTGTATTACATAATGATATCTTCACATTAGTTAACACATAAACATTAAAGGACATACCAAATTATAGAGAAGATAGTAGGGAATCAGCACTGGATGCTGCATAATATAAAGTTATCTTCACTTCTGTTAATACAAAAATGATTGAGGAAATACAAATTATAGAGAACATAGAAGGGAATTAGCTCTGGATGCTGTCCTACATAATGTTACCTTCACATGTTACTCAGTTACACAGATGATGGCCCATTTGAT
>PVLD010014324.1:18014-52892 GCA_004027595.1 Dinomys branickii | reverse complement strand
ACTTTCCCACGTCTCGCCCCGGCAGCCTGGTCCGCCCTACCACATCTCCCCCGGCATCTCAGAGAAATACGCCCAGTTTAAGCTTCCCAGCCGAGGTCCCGGCATTCACGCTCGCCAAGTCTGTCTCGAGCTGGTGGTGTTTATTAAGGAGGTTCGCTCCCTTGCTGCTCACCTGGTCGCCATCTTCCCCGGATCTCTCTGTTGTCTGCGCTGCTGTGAATCCTGAAAGGTGTTCTGTTGGCACCGGGCGCTGAGCCAGGGGCAGGCGCTTTATGTATGTGTTTGTTTTGATCCTTTCATTTTGAAGAGGGCTGTTGTCACTTTTGAAGAGATTAGTCAATGATTTTGCAGTTCTGATCTTTTTACCCGGCACAGTTTGTGGAGGTTTCAGTCCATACTTGGCTGGTTCGGTGAGTCGCTGGCTCCGGCCATACCGCGAACTCCACAAAAAGTACCTCACTCACTGTTTAAGCGCCACCAAGGAATAGGGACTTAACTTGGTTTCAGGGAGTTCAGTTCATGGTTGGTTGGCCTGAAGGTAGATATAGCACAGTGGAAGGGCCTAGCAGAGGAAAGCATGGCAGCCAGGAATCGGGGAGAGAGAGAGAGAGAGAGAGAGAGAGTTGGAACGAGCTAAGGATAAGCATATACCCTTCCGGGTCACACCCCAGTGACTCACCTCTTCCAACTCTCACTTTCTAATAGCACACTCAGCTATGAACGCATCATTTTTTATGTAAACCATAACACTCTAGTCTTGGTGTGTTCAACCCTGAGAGGTAGGACGAGAAATGTTAGACAAATTTACAGCTAACAACTTCAAATGATTGACATTAACATACAGAATTGAGCAAGAGTCTGATCCAAAGTTTAAGGTAGCAAAGAAACCAGCTACAGACTTAGGGAACAGTCAGTACTTTTAGCAAAAGCAGCCTTTAAATCCCTGTTACATGGCCAGCCTGACCTTCTTACAGTTCCCTCACCTGATCCCTGACATCTAGCCACACTAGGTCCTATGACTCTCCTTTGCCTTACCTATGCTGTTCTTTGACTTGGCTGCTCCTCATGGCAACATCTTGCCCTCTTTTCAATGTCAGATTCAATGTCATACATGCCATGAAGGTTTTCTCAATCCTTTCTTCTAACACCATAAAAAATAGAGCTAACTGCTCTTTTAACTCTCATCCCATAGCAGTTAGTTTGTGCTAGTGCAGCACACAATGTCTCTTATAATTAATTGTCTACATGTCTGTGGTTCTTGTAACAATGGCCTTGAGTCAGTCAGCACATTGTCTAACAGATAAACACAGAAGTGTTCAGTTCCATGAAACAAAACCAACAACCGGAAACGGTATTCAACCATATATCTATTTGTATAAATACAGTAGTATTTTCTCAAGGCAGAAATTCAACTGATGCTTTTGCCTTTTGGAGTTATATTGTACTTCCTAAGCCTCAGTGAAAATAGCTTGGAGAAAGTGCAGGTTGCTAGAGAGCAGAAAGGGTTCAGAATCAGAACCTGGATTTAGTTTACACTAGCTCTATGAATTTTAACAAGTTGTATAATGTTTACATTGCCCATCTCCCTAATTGTATTGTTTTTAAGATTATGTAAAGTTATACATAAAAGAAGCTGAGAACATTTTATAATAAAAAAAATCTCTAGAAATGTCAGCATCGCTATCATGATGATTTTTGTATGAATATAAAGATAGTTTCACATGAAAATATTTCTATTTCTGAGATTTTAGAAACTGGTTTTGGAGGAATTACATAGATACATATATTTTTTTTAATGACTTTGGGTCTAAGATTGTCTAGGTTTTCTAACTTTTACTATATCATGGGGACAAGGTCCAAAATTTCATCTCCCTCTTTATTTCTAAGACTTCTTACTTCTAACAGCATTGTCAGGTGTCCGCTCCTTATCACATCTATGTAGCAGCAGCTGTATTTTGGATATTGAGTTCTTTTTCTCCCTATACCTTTCTGTTTTCTTTCTCTCCATTCCACCGGGTGCTGGTTGTGTACATACTGACTCAGGGTAGCACAGGGCAGGGTGAAAAAAGTGTATAAGCTTCTCTGGCTTTTCATTCTAAATGAGGACTAGTAGGCATAGGGCAAAAATAGTGAAGAAATAGTGAAGCTACTCTCTCAAACTCAAAAGACTTTCCAGGGATGGGGAGAGGAAATGACATAAAGAGAAAGAGAAACCCAAGGGTTTCAAAAGCAGAACCATACCTCCCAAGGAGTACCCTCAGGAGGATGGCCTGACCCCATAAAATGGCTGCTGGGTGTCTGGAGATGTTATTTCTGTAGCTAGTAAGGAAGCTAATAATCTGTGCAGTCAGGCCGTTCATATGTACATCATCAAGCAACACAATTGTGAGAAATATGCGAAATAGCACAAGTGACCTGCTGGTATTAACTAGGTGCTCAGTGGGTGTAATATTCCCACAAATCCAGACTGACACTTTGGTCTTCCTGATCATCCCTCTGCTCCTTTTACCTCGCCATCGCTCCGGACTCTTGCAAGGCACTAAAGGGAGAAAAACCAAGACCCAAACCATGGCAGACAAGGGCCTAGCCAGGCCATGAGGGTGGCTTCTTTCTCTTGCTATTCCTCATCCCCCTCTTCCTCCTCCTACCCTGTTTTTCCACCCTTTTACCAGCCTCATCCTCTTCTTCTTCATCTTCCTCTTCTCTTCACTTTGTTACTAACCAAAAGCCCTAATATCCAAACTTTATGCTTCCTCTCATCCATCCTACAGAAAGACACAGTCCTCTTCCTCCATCCCAGCAAAGCAGAGCCTATTTAGGTGATTCATGGCAACACCTTCATCCACGCATCTTTCTGGCAAGATTGTGCGAGGGTAGGGCAGGGATAGCACTTTCCAGACCAAATACTGTCTTGTTCACTAGTGGGAGAACTCTTTGGTATGAAGTATGATTAAAGACTTTCTCTTTGAAGAAAACCCTCCCCTCTTGCCAGGGTTTCAGGGATGAAAAGCATATCTCAAAGAACTGAGATGCTCTCTTTGATTTTCTATCTGCCAGAAAAGTAACAGCTAGTATAGCATATGGCCTCAGAACATGTGTATGGAGAGAAAAAGACAGATCATTGAGTTACCCACACACATTCAATTTATGGTACCCTGTGGCATTTGTGAGACCCAGATGCATCCTTCTGGCTCTGTGGCTCTCCTGGCACCCTTGGAAACATTGGGGAATTGCTTACAGGCTTTGCTGTATGCTAAGATGCATGAATCAGGCCTGATTTTCCTTTTCAGCTAAGCGTACTTGTCAGAAAACAGTTCTCTACTTAGCTGTTCCAGAGTAAATACTTTTCTCCTTGTAAAGCTCAGTTTCCAAACTCAGGCATGTGTAGCAGTCCTTCACTGGTGTATACCTGATAGTACCTTATAGTTGTATAGATACCTGAGGTTTTCCCACACTCTCCCCAGGAAGAAAGGCCTGCAGTTTTGCAAAGGCGTAGTGTCACACTTGGGAAATATTATTGTTTATGTTCTAGCAGGGATCAGAGTCCTCAGGAAATTCAAAACTGCACAGACAAATAGTTGCAATTACAGGAAGATCAATTTAAGGACCATTAGTCTTAACTTGAAAAGTCAGACATAGGTATAGTAATATAGTAGGCTCTTGATTTCCGGGGGTGAGGGGTGAGTGGGGAGCTGAGAGTACAGTTACCTTTGCCTTCTCTGTAGTTTGCTCTCGAATGCTCTGGGTAGATGATGACTGTGGCTCCGGATCCTCTCAGAGAGCAGAGCTGCACGGGATTGATCGGATCTGTGTCTGTGTGCTTTATTTAAACCTTGACAATGTGGTTTACTTTAAGTTGCACTACCTGTTTCTTTCTATATTGCTTGCAGATTCATGAAGGTGGCAGGAAGCACGGTGGACGCAGTTACCTGGCAACAGTAGGTATTCGTCATTTTTGTTCCTACTTATTATCAGTGGCTGTGAAATTAAATATACTTACTTGTGATCACGTTCATGGTGGACATTTAATAAGATGTCTTTTATTTGTTGAGAAAAGTTGAAGATTGAAAATTGTTCTTAGCACATGCTAATGCATAGTACTATAATTTTGTTTTATTGTGTTTCAAACACAAAACAAGACATAACAGAAAAACAAAAAACTGATACATTTTGGAGCATTCAACTATTACATACATGAGGGAAAGATAATGACACTGTGAGCGTGTCACCATTTTTCTATGGCTTTTCCTTCTGGGAACTTCTTTCTTTAAGAGAAAAAATAGTTTAATTGTTTGATGTATCATGTGAAAATAGAAATTTTTAGATTACAAGAATAAGGAAAGTGTCAAAATAATAAAGCAGTTTGAGGAGAGAAGACAAACCCAGGCAGAAGCTTCCAGTGACAACGACCCGTGACCTCCTCAGGGTAGCTCAACCTGCAAGAATAATTATCTGGTATATAAATATTCTGTACATGTCTTTGTGGGTTTTGTTCCAGGACATCTAGCACTGTCCCTCTGTCACCTATTTTATACTCAAATCTTGATCTCCAAGAAATCTGCCCCACAACATCTCAGTCATGTCCCATTGAATCCGGCGCCCATGACGCAGACATCTGTACTCTCGCTCTGGACCCGGCCAGCCTTTGGCCAGCTGTGGTCAGCTCTCTCAGTTAGGCTAACCCTTCCCACCTAGCTCACGTGTGCATCTTCTCTGTCCTGTGTTTCTAACGGGTCTCTCTGTCCCCTGTAGATCGAGAAGAGGTATGAAAGAAAGAGAAATGAATGGAGTCTTTATTAACTGTATCCAAAAGATTTTTGGTTTGTGGGTAGTCAGTAGCCTCAATCTCAATGGGGAGTATTTTAGTTTATTGGTGGCTTGTTTGTTTATGGGTTTTGGTTTTGGGGAGTTTTTTGAGACAGGGTCTGGCCTTGTACTCGTG
Source organism: Dinomys branickii (assembly GCA_004027595.1). Taxonomy (NCBI): domain Eukaryota; kingdom Metazoa; phylum Chordata; class Mammalia; order Rodentia; family Dinomyidae; genus Dinomys; species Dinomys branickii. Next base: position 47,950 of record PVLD010014324.1, on the reverse strand, counting down.
GTGATCCTCCTGCTTCAGCCTCCTAAGTGCTGGAATTACAGGAATGCACCACCACACCTGGCTATTTTAGTTTATATACATACACTTGGTTTATTAAACAATTTTCAAATATTTTCACAAATTTTTATCCCTCCTCAATTTGTTTTAACAAATTGTGGATTGGGTCTGAGGCTCTTGCTATTCCCTTGCTTAAAACCTCACAGTGTCTACCTTTTGCCAAATTCTGTAGCCTGGTATTTAGTTTTTGGCCTCTGCTGCCTTCCGTTCTCCTTTAGTTCTACTCTTCCTAATGGTGTGTCCCGACCCACTGGTGACTTTTCAGTTCTTTGAAAGTTCACATAGCTGTGAGCCTCAGGATCTTAGTACATGCTCCTCTTCCTGCCTGAAATACTCACCCTTCTTATGGCTCGGTCCTTCTCATCTTTTAAGTCTCACCTAACACATCATCTCTTTTTCTATACTTTCCCTGAGGATCGTCATTCTTTTTCTTTGACTTTGCTTCTGTAAGAAGAAATAACTTATAACAATTTATAATTATTTTTATGATAACTTACTTGTTTTAATTTGTTTTCCTCTTCTGGAAGAGTGATATTTATTTAATTCATCAAGTGCTTCTTCAGTTAATTGTTTATTGGGCATTTACCATGGGGAGAATAACAGTGACAGTAAAACTAATAATGTACCAGGAATTGTGAAATTTTATATGCCCTATCATATTGATCTACACAACAGCTGAAGTGGGATATTTTTTACTTCTGTTTTCCTACAACTTAGAGGAAGTAATAGAAAATCCAAAGATTACAAAGAAACTGATAAATTTTGGACTTGAAATTTGGTCTATTTCTATGCAAGGGCTATTGCCTTAACTCTTATTGCTTTCATGACAAGGCATTGTCCCTTTACTGAAATCTGTCCAGTCCCTTCAACAAAGACTTATCTGGATAACATAGTATAAAGTCTAAAGCTTGAAGAACATATAGGATTTGTAGGAAGGATAATGAGATCATAGGAAGAAAACTCCTGGATAGGAAGATATGGCTTCAATTATCATGGCTGACAGTAAGGAATCAGGAAAAACTTTCTATTCAAGCACTCTCCTTGGCACAAATGGAATGAAAGGGGAAATTGTATATTTTTATAATGGAGAAATACATTGAAGTCAATACATTTATTATTTATTGACTACTAAAAATCACTGATGGGTGTCAAGATAATTATCACTTTTTTGTAACCATGCCAGCCTTCCCCACCCTTGCCTCAAAGCAGACAGAGTTTTGTTTCTCTTGGTTTCGAGATCAGCATATGTGGGGACAAGAAAGAGCACCTGGAATGTACTGTTTATCCCACCCGCCATGTTTTCAGTCAAGACTTGGGGAGTCATATAAAAGCCTATGAGATCTGCCAGCGGGACTCAGGGAAAATGAAAACCCAATGCCATGTGTCTCCAGACCCAGGAAACGTGGAGGCGAAAAATTCTTAATAGTATAAAGAGCATCAAGGGTAACTGTCAGAAAGAAAAGGAAGGGGAACTAACAGAGTCCTCAATCTATCGAGTGATAAATGGGTATATAGATGACCAAAAGCATCAATTCAGTAGTAGGATTTTGAGCTTAGAAGTTGAACAGCTGGAACTTTGACTCTAAAGTCATGAATAAACAGATCTCTCTGCTTAGACTTTTTGATTTGGAAGGTCACACCCTTGCATTTGGCATATTGGGGACCAAGATATATGACTCAATCATTGGTCCTGCCCACTAACTGATGCAGAAACCCCAGCATGAGCTAGAGAGATGAAGGTGTAATTATAAGCATAGTGGAGTGGCGTATATCAGAATTATCCTATAGGTAACCGTAATAAAATCTGGGAATATATTTTTAAAAAACAAAATTAAAACCCTGGAGAGTGACTAAAAGGAGGCAGAAACTAATACAAAGTATTCAATCCTTGAAAGAAATAGAAGGTGTTACTTTTATGACTTTTTCCCTATGGCTACTTAACAATCCGTACATTTTGAGGTACCTAGAACTGAAACAGTTAAATTGGGCTGAGTTGTCAGAAGTCAGTGTCTGAACTTCAGGATGGAAATCTCAGAAAGAAAAAACTACAAAGGAGAAATACCAAATATGCATGTAAACTCCCTGAAATCTTTGCCTGAACCCTGAAATTCATGTATTATTCATGGTGGGCCCCAGGGAGAAGGGGGAAAGCAACAGCTGGAACACTGGAAAAGTTGAATAGAGATTTTAGCTGCTGTCGGTCACAAGACAAAGATCAGAATTGAACGTCAGAAAGTTGGAAGGATTTCACACTCCGTGTTTTCTGATGAAACCTGAAAGGAATCCAGGACCAAGGATTTGCCCTAACACTAGAGTATTGCCAAACGGACTTTCCCAACTCGTGAGCTGGTGCCTCCCCCAAAACAAGACAGTCATGCCTTCAGCTTCCTGCTAGATCCAGAAAACACTGATCTGTCTCCACAGTATATTATCCGCACTTCCTAGTACACAATTAAAAAAAAAATAATAGACATGCAAAGAAATGGGAATATGTGACCCATGGCCAAGAGAATAAGCAATAAATCGAAACCCTGAGGTTACACAGATTAGAATTAGCTGACAAAGATTTTAAAGAAACTATTGTAAATATTCAAAGATTTAGAGGGAACATGCCCTTACTGAGGTGTTACACAGGAAATATGAGCAGTGAAATGGAAACCCTCTGCTGTCTACTATTCAACTCTTCTGAAATATAAACGTTTTTAGTTTCCACATAAGAGTGAGAATACACAGTATTTGTCTTTCTATGACTGATCTATGTGCCATAACTTATTGTCCACCAGGCTTGTCCATGCCCTGACAAATGATAGGATTTTCTTCTTTTTTATGGCTGACTGTAAATATAAAATGTTGTATTTTACTGTTTGTCTTATATACATGTAAAAATGCAGACAAAATGCCGCAAAGGATGAGACAGGGAGAAGGCAGTAAGTAGAAATATACTGTTGCAATGTTCCTTTCCAGAAAGGACTAAAACATGTAAGGAAATTCGCATAAGGAGGCAAATTGTATTCCTGGAGGAATCATTTACAAATAGTGGCAAAAACTAGCTTTAAAAGGCCACATTTGAATTAGAACACTAAGAAATAGTGAATAAACCTTATAAAAAGCAAAAAGGATTTCTTCTCAGCCTTTTGGCTAAGATCAAGTGTAAAATGCAGGAAAGGAGGAACAGGAGGAGAAAATAAATATGTGGGGAAAATTGAAATTGAATAGCAAAACAGTAGACCTAACCACAACCACATTAAGTATATTCAGTGTAAAGTTCTAAGTACTAGAGTTAAAAGGCAAAGACTATCAGACTGCATGCTGTGGAAGACCTAACCATGTTCCGTCTGTAGTAGATCATACAAAGACACAGATAAATATAAAAAGAACAGGATGACATGGCACACAAGAATAAGCATCTAGTGAAGCTGTATTAATAGTTGACATGTTAGACATCAAAAAGAGAGTTTTTGCAATAAGAAAGAGACCATTTATAGTGACATAAGGGGTTTAGTTTTTTGGGAACACATAGTAATCATAAGTAGATGCACCTAGGATAGGCAGAATAATACCCCCTCCCCCAAGAGATCTGCATCCTAGTATCCAGGACTTATAAATATGTTAGATTAAGTGGAAAAGGGGAACTACAGTTAGGGTAGAATCAAAGCTACTAATCTGTTGCTCTGAAAAAGGGAGTTTATATTGAGTTATCTGGGTAGACCCAATGTAACCATAAATGGAAAAGGGAGAGAAAGGGGGAGGCATGGGGACATTTAACTACGCGAGAGGAAGGTACAGTGATCCAGTGGAAGGCTGATTTCAACTGTCATTGCTGCCTTTGAAGATGGAGGAAGCAGACCATAAGCTAAGGAACGTGGGCAGCCTTTAGAATCTGGAAAGGGGAAGGAAATATATTCTCCCTTAGCATCTCCAAAAGGAAACCAGGCCTCTCAGTACCTTGATTTTAGCTCAATGAGACCTGCCTTGATGTCTACCTATCAAATTTTAAGATTACAAATTTGGATTCCTTCAAGACACTGCTTGTGATCATTTGCATAGAGCAGCAATAGAACATTAATATAGTACCTAATAAAATAAAGTTAAAATGTACTAAGACAGCACTAACAGGATCAAAGGGGAAAAATAAACAAATCTCCTATCATAACCAGGGTTTAAAAACACCTCTTTCAGAAATTAATAGGTTAATGATATTAAAATAAAAACAAAAAGAGTAAAGATTTAAATAATACTATCAATCAACTTGAAGTAATTGACTTTTGTAGAATATAAGTGAATACATTCTTTTCACTTACATGTGGAACATTCACCAAGAGAAACCACAAAAAAGTCTAAATAATTCTGAAAGTATTGACATTGCGCAGAGTATGGTTTAAATGACAAAACGAGGTAGATATTTGTAATAAAATATGTACCAATTTAGAAAGTAATGCAATTAAAAATAATCTATAGGTCACAGATGAAATATTTGAAAGGAGAAAGCATTTTAAATGATTATGACAATATAGTACATCAAGTGATATTTAGCAAAAGTAGAGCCCTCAGAGAAATTTACATTCTAATATGCTCATATTAGAAAAGAAGAAACATTCAAAATCAGTGATTTTAATTTCTAATTGAACAAGCTAGAAAAAGAATAAAATAGACCCAAACTAAGTAAGGTGAATGAAACAAAATTAAAAGCCATCAGCAAGGCAGAAAACCAAAGTGTTTCTTCTGAGAGATCAACAAACTTGAAAAACTTCTGTCTTGACTGAAGGGATGGGGAAGAGGAAGGTAAAGAAGAGAAGGAAGGAAGGAAGAGTGAGGATGGAAGCATCAGGAATGGAAGAGAGACTCTTCTACAGACCGCCAGACATCAAAAGTGCAATGAAGGAACACTACGAACAGCCTTAGAACAGCAACTTTCACAACGGAGGTAGATAAATTCTTTGAAAAACACAACTCACAAAAAGGACATAGGAAATATAAATCTGGTAACACCCAACCCCTCTTACCCACCCTTCCTCTTCCTCATCTGGACCAGTTACCTCTGTGCTTCCTGAACAGCTGTAGTCCTGGGATCCCCTTGGCCATCGTTCTAGTTCCTTTTGACTGTCTTATTTATTGGATCCAGGCCCATCTTTGAGGTTTACTCCCTCTTTTTGCTGGAGCATTTCTCCCGGAAACTCCTAAGAAAAGACAAATGAAAGTTAAGTATGTTGAGATTGTGTATTAGTTTGATTTGTATGTCTGATTCACATAGATTTCTCTCTAATTTGGCATTTTATCCTCATTTTCCCTCTAACTATTGAAAAACCTAGTGCCTTTAATTTTTCCAATTCTTTTATTTGCTGTAATTTTTCTCTTCTGACACTTTAAATATCTTTTTCCTGTCCCTGGTGATCCTTTATGTGCCATTTTAAAAATTCTGCTTACCAGGTATGTGGTAAATACTCTCAATCTGAAATCCATATCCTTTATGAAAATTTTCCCAAAATTTATGTCTTTAATGACTTTCTTCTTTCTATTGTTTTTCCACTCTGTGTAGAACTGTTTTGGTCAAATATTGGAATTTCTAAACTACTTTGATTTTTCTGTGATATTTAAGCTCATACGTCTGATTTATTTCACTTAACATTATGGCCTCAAGGCACACCCCTATTTTCCTACAAATGATGCAAGTTTATCTTTATGGCAGAGTTGTGTGAATTCCACATTCCATTGTATGTGAATGCCACATTTTTTAATCCACTAATTTGTAGGTGGACATATAAGCTATTTCCAAGATTTAGCTATTATGAACTATGCTGCTATAAACAATGGCATGCATGTATCACTCTATCAAGGAGTTTTTTAATGATGCTGTTATTTTTTGTTTCATTGAAAGGCATATGGCCGGGTGTGGTGGTGCACACCTGTAATCCCAGCACTTAAGAGGCTGAGGCAGGAGGATCATTGCAAGTTTGAGACCAGCTTGGGCTACAAAGTGAGCTCAAGGCCAGCCTGAACTGCATAGCGAGACCCTGTCTCAAAAACACAAAAACAAAAAAGAAAGAAATGCATATGCTATTGACCACAAATAGAGTTTCATGCTCCTGACTTGGTTTGTATTAAGGTACCAGTAATCTTACCCATTCTTGCTTTAGACCATCCGTCCAAATAGTGACTAATACAGATTTTGCAGGACAAACCATGAGAGTAAAACAAGTGATTTAACTATACATAATCATCATTTGTATTTATTCCCATGCTTCATCAAAGATTAGTTGCTGCTAATAATTGATAATTATATTCATTAATTCATGTATTTATAATGCAAAAGTATGCTTTTACTAATGAAATACTAACTTTGTTTTCATGTTTGCAGTTAAATCTTTAGTGTATTATTGGCAATTGCTTCCAGTGTGATTTTCTTTGTTGACCTTTCATCTAACGAGCAGTCAGCAATGCCAGTGTCCAAGTAACTAATAATCTCTCAGCTGGTCTCTGTACTTTCCCAGCCAATGAAGTTCAATAACTTGCTTTTCTAAATTTTAAAATTTCAAATAGCTTCACAGTAAGTTATTGTAAAATAAGGTAACAAAATATTCTTACTTCCACACAGGCCTAAGAAAAACATTAGGATCTCAAAATAATAAGTTATTGGATAATTCTGGGGTTACCGTTATTGTAGGTATTGTAAAAGTAGCTTATTAGAACACAGTGTTAGTACCAAACTGAATTGATTGTTGAAAATATACATATATGTACCTGTGCTAGTTACTTTTCTCATTGCTGGGACAAAATACCCAATATCCAAAGTTCAAGGAAAAACGATTAATTTGGCTCACAATTCATGGAGGTTTCAGTCCATAACTGGCTGGCTCCAAGGCGTGGCAGTGTGGCAGACAGGCACCCCAGAGGAAACACAGTTCATGGTGGAAGGAAGGTAGCAGAGCAAGCAAGAAGGAACAAGACAAGCCTCTTTCTGTCCCTTACATTGTGTCAAGGCTACAGGGGTTAGGGCGGTAGTGGACCGATTTAGTAATGAGCCACCCTTAATCCCAGCATACTTAGTCCTAGCATTGTACCATGAATCAATCAAACACGCTCAATCCAGCCACCTCTGAAAAAGCCTCCCCTATGACATGAGTCTTTGAGGGGACATCTAAGCACAAGCTGAACAGAATCCCAAAACCATTCCTTAGAAAGGTCCAGAAAACAAGAATACAAGTATATATGCTCTTCCGTTAGTTATCAAAACAATGACATAATCACATACATAAACTCTGGAAAATGCCACTACGCTATTCTAAAATAATGAGAGTAGAAAAAGGTAAATAATGTGCGGTACTATCGTGAAAATTAGATTTGATGTCAAGGACTGTTGAAAGAGTCTTTGTGTCTTAGTTACTTTTCTCATTGCTGGGACAAAAAATTCAACCCCTAAAAGTTAAAGGAGGAGGGATTTATATCAGCTCAGTTCGTAGAGGTTTCAGTCCGTAGTTGGCTGTTCCAAGGCAGGGTAGCAGGGCAGAAAGGCATGGCAGAGGAGACATAGTTCACGGCGTGACAGACAAAGCAGCCAGCAGTAAGCAGCCAGCCTCCTCTTCCCTTTCACCCCATCCAGGCTAACAGCCTTTTGGGTCGTGCCACCCAGATCTATGCCAATTCCAACCAGCGGCCTAATTTAGTACCGCACACCCTTAATCCCAGTACCACACACCCTAGATCCAGCCAGTTTTGATCTACGACCACATGAGGCTTTAGGGGGACATCTAGGTACAAGTCATAACACTTAGGGACGCCCAGAAATCCTTTAACCACACCCTTGAAACTGCTGATGTGGCATGAAAGTGGGCACCTGAGAGTCTAGTTATTCTCAGGTCTCTTATTTCCATCCACCATCTCTCCTTTTCCAAGGGCACCTGGTTATTTCTAGTTCCTGAAACGTCCTGGGCTCTACTGCAGGAATCAGCTGCCTTTAAGCTTCCCTCACCACAGATATGGAATTCAGGTTTCTCTAGTCAGCTAAGTCAGTAACCACACTTTCCTTGTTTTTAAATAACAGCGTTTTAATTGATGATTTTGTTCATTTCTCTTACTTTATGGGTTAATGCCTTTTACTTTTTGTTTCATTTTGTTACTGTTTTATGGAGGACTAGAGAGGCAGCCTTAGTAAATGTCTGTTTTTACACTACCATGTCTGACCTGAAATCCTACCATCTGTATTTACCCTCTTCTAGAATTGTCTTCATGAGGCAAATTTAACATTTTAGCTTCCAAAAACTACAGAATGAATTTTTAATATTAACCAAGTTAGCCAAATCCAGATGTTCTTCATGTGTAGGCTCATTGCATGATGAAAATATTAGGAAGAAATCTGACTGGGTGGTCCAGATACCTGTATTTTTAAGAACTTCATCAGATGATTCTGAGGGTTAGTGAGGGCTGAGGACTATTTCCCTGCAGCCATCTTACTGAACGTAGTAACTCGGGGACGTTGAAATGACACGGAGCTACTCAAAGTGATTTTTCTATCCCAGCTGCCTAAGCATCACCTGGACATGTGCTAGGAATACAGACTTTTTACCTCGTCATACACCCAGTGAATTGGAAATATTGAGAATGAGACCTACTAGTCTGTTTAAACAATTCTTTCGGATGATGCTGATGTTTTTAGAAGTTTAAGAACCAGCACCATAAAGGATGACTGCCTATATCTCATCTCTCGTTTTTATTAGTACCTTTTTGCAGTACATAAGGATTGCATTCCTTGTGGGGAGTTAGGACGTGTACATACACCCTAATTCCTTTTTCCACCTCCTTTGCTCTTCTAAAATACATCACCATATTTGGTGGCATAATTGTTTCTTCTGTAGCTTCTTTTCTCACGTCAATAGGGTCAAAGACATAAAAAAAAACCTGTCTGCCCTTGTCATCTTAATCACAGCTTCAAGTAGCTTAACATTCCATACTTCTTTTCTTACATGAGTCAGCATTTCCTTTGGTCTTAGACTATGCTTATATACGACATGCATCTACTCTTTCAAAAATATAAAATATAGTGGGTTTACCACAGTTCAAAGTTCAAAGGGATCAACTTTATAATTTAGATTTTTAGCTATATTTAAAAAGCATAAAAGTGAACATTTTTTCAAAGTTGTTCCAACGACAGTTATGAATTTTCCCATAAGTATATGTGAGCAAAATGACTCTGAGAATTACATCTATTGAAAATTTATGAATTTCCAGGAGCAATGAGCTATTAGAATGACTTGTTAAGCAATATTTCTGCATAAAAGGAAAAGCTGAACAAATCTATCACATAGAACAAAATTTTAGAGTAAAAATGCTAATAAAATGTGAACCATATTTGGAAAATATTTAACAAAGTTATTCACATTACATTCCATAAACGTGAGCTACGATTAATAATATTAATAGGAATGAAATAGAGAACAGGAAATTAGAGGAAGACGGATGGAGGGGGGAGGGGAAAAGAGGACTTAAAAAGAAAGAAGCTGGACCAAGTACATGTATCCCCTCCCCAAGATGACCATAAACTGCATATACTGCAAATATGTACTAGTAAAATATAAAACAACATTTTGGAAGTAAAAAATCCATAGGTTTATGGATCATGGTTTGGAAGAAGAACAAGGCTTTAAAGCAAATAGGCCTGGAAAGAATTCTTTTGACCCTTAGGTTTGTGGTCTTGAGGACACAGTAAATATTTCAGAGCTCAGTTTTCTCACCTATAAAGTAGGATTACTGTCCACCTCACAAAACTACTGTGAAGACTAAATGAGCTAACATGAAAAGCACTTGGCCAAGTGCACACAATATCTTATACCCTCATAAAATATCAGATCTATCTTTCCCTTATAATCTGTATTTATAAAGTATCTTACTATAAAATATATACATATTTGGCACCTATTCTACTTGTGAACATTTTTACAGTACTCTAAAGATGTTTTAAGACTCTAGCCTATAGCCTTTTCAACCTAGGAGGAAAATGGTTCTATAGAAGAAACCTTGTTATCCTTTATTAATTTATACAAAAAAATTTCTTGAGTATCTACTATGTGTAGGTACTATGATAGATATTATGAGTAAGCAAGGGAGAAAAAGGGACACTATGTTTTATTTTGAGTACCTAATGGGCTTCTAGTTAGGAAGGAGTTTATTCTTCTAGTGATGATTACTGCAGGCAACACTTGTTCTTTTTGTTCTGGAAGACAGGGTGCAAGGAAAAGGGGCTGTAACTCAAAGAAGTAAGAATCACAATAGAAAAAACAAGCCTGCGTCCCAGAGAAAGTTATGCCTAGATAAATAACTATTGTGGAGTATTTTAAAAGGAGAGGATGGGGAGGGAAGGGAGCTATTAATGACTGGTAGAGGTTGCTTGCAAAGAAGAAGAAAGAGTGAGAGAGTGCCTTCTAAAAGGAAGTAAAAGAATCAAAGAGCTCATTGTCTTAAGAAAGAAAAGGCTATGTATATACACATCCATGTATATGTAGTCTATAGGTTTTGTATACACAAAAATGTGACACGTGGAATCTTGCCATGTAACACATTTAAGTTCAGATCTGGAGCACGTATCTTAATTATGGTTTAGATTTAAAATATCCCCCACAGTCTCACATTCAGAGGTGAGACATGGTTAGAAAGGGCAGAAGTCACTAGAGATGTGATTTGGAAGGATGTAGTCTCTGCCTTCTCTCTTCTCTTTCAGCTTCTTCACTGTCATGCATAAGCAGAATTCCTCCACCATACCAAACTGTTAGCCACATTAAACTTCTCCTATAAATTGTGGGTATCAGGTTGTTATGGTTGATACATTGTGTCAACCTGAAAAGTCTAGAAGCTTAACTAAGTGACCCAGAAATTCTACATGCTAGGGTGTAATGGACATGCCCTTGCTGTTGTCCATTGTGTCAACTTGAGAAGTTTAGAAGTTTAACTAAGTGACACAGCAGGGGGCCAGGGTCCTCACTTTGTAAACATCCTGAGCATACGCAAGAGGAGGGCATGGAGATGACATGAAGTGCTACATCCACCCAAGGGCAGGTGGCCAATGTGAGGGAGGAAAAGAGTCTTCCTCTTCACTCATCTTACCCTTGTTGCTTTAGTTGTCCTCTGCTGTCTTGAAGTGTTGCCCCTGTGCCATGCCACCCTGCCTTGGACCCAGCTGATTATAGATCGAAACCTCCACAAACTGTGAGCTAAATAACTTGATCCTTCCTTGATTTTCAGCCTCAGCAATGAGAGAAAAGTAACCAAGACACGGGTGTTTTGTCCCAGCAACAGGAAAGTGACTAATACAACCTACTAGCTGTGTAACCTTGGACAAGTTACTCAGCACCTCCCTGAGCCACCATGATTTCATAAAGTAGATGTAATAACACCCGTGAACAAGGTAGTAGGCTCCTCGCCATCACAGCTCTCCCCTCACCCGAGCTCCAGAAGGCAGTGTGGTCCCCATCATTTCTCCCGCCTCAGGGATCCCTGGCAAAGCTCACATGTTTTATCACCTGTTGGTATGGTGGAGAGTTAAGCTAGTCCCTTCTCATCTCAGAGTGTATGCAGATATGTGAAATGCCAAAGGCTTAATTTGGCATTACCTCCAGGTCCCTGTAATAAAACTCAGAACCACATAGTCAGGACAATGAAAAATGGACCTCTGCACCCTCTAATTCTCTTGGGCCTTAAATTCTAGATTTAAGTGTGAAATATGATGGCCCAGACTTACATGGAGTCCCCTCAGTTACCCCCTCAGTGAAAAGTGTCCTATATGAACCCCCTTCTCCACACCCACTAAGTCCTTTCATATTTTTCTCTGCTCCAGATACTCACCCTCCAATTCACTACAGGTGTTCAGCTGGCCAAAGGAGCTAACTGATTTCTTCCAGTTCACTGGGTATCCGAGTGGTCTTAGGAAAGTTGTAACGATACCTCTAGTAGGGCCTGGGGTTATATCCTACAAAAGAGGATAGTATTTCACAGAGACCAAGACCTAGATATTGGCCTACAAATATTTAAAGTCATTGGAAAAACAATGTTGCATCTTCCTGTATGTTACTTAAAGAGTAAGGCCAGAGAGTCATAAGACTGCCTGAATGTTTAAAATTGTAATAGAATTTAAGCAAGCTCTAGCTCTGTCCAAGGGTGTTTCTTCTGTTTAAGGAGGGAAAGTTTGAGAAATAGTGCTTAGTTTTATGAGTGTAGCTAATAACACCTGTAACTCATTAAAGCCTTCCAAGCACATCATACATATTATAATGGGAACATCTGCTAAATGTATGGATAATAAAATAGTTGTGTCTAGAGATATACTGGATGTGACATCCCCCTCTACCTTTGGGTCGGGTACCTCTTGTCTTTATCTCAATCACTCGAGTCCAGCTGAGGGGTACTGAATGGTTACATCTATCTGTTCTGCAACTGCACAGGAAATTAGAGAGTACCAGCTTGGAATTAGAAATTACCAACTCCTCTATCACATAATTATTGTACTACTCTGGAGTGAGGCTGTCTTAACTTTGCATCCTGGCTCTACACTTTTCTTAGACAATTCATTTAACTGAACTGAATCTCAGCTTTTGCTTACATAAAATAGATATTCATTTATTTTTTTAAAAAAATTATTGAGCATCTACTCTGGGCCTGGTACTTGGAATATGTCAGTGAATAAGGCAAAGAAAAATTCCTACCCTTGTAGAGTTTCCATCCGGGAGCAACTGCTTGGGGGTGGACAGGTAAAGTAATAATAAAGAGAAAATATACTAATAAATGATAGACTACTAGAAGTTTAAAAATTGGAATTCAGAAAATGCTAAAGGGAGGAGATCAGATTGAAGCATTAATAAATTGATATTTTAGAAAGGGAGATTTGATCAAAAATGTTAAAAAATTAATAATTTAGCTAAACAGACACCCTAGAGGAGAATATTCCGGGCAGAGGGGAGATTAACTGAAGGCTCTCAGATGGTAGTGGGTCTTCTGGATCATAACAACTTCCCCTACACAGGGTTATTGAGAGAACAAATGAGATGGTGCATATAAAGCACTGGGCATGGTACTTGCAATTGTAGTTAATAATTTTTGGTTATGATGATTATCATTATTATAGAAGCCAAATATTTAAGTGTTCAATAAGTTGCAGAATCTTAAAATATGACCCACATTGTACATTCTTTCAATGGAAAACTTTGAAGTTGCTCTTTTCATATACATGTATGTGAAATAATATATCTGTTATCTATCATATGTCATATATTATATATTACATATATATATATTTTGTCTTTTAAAGAGAACACAGACTTTTTAAATGTATTTATTGTCTCAGAATAATTTTCTTCCTTGACAAGAGCCGTGAAAACGGTTGTTAACTGTGTTATATTAGGAATTGTTACATAGCTCAATGGAAGATTGCGTAATGCTGGCAGGTCTTCAGTTGTTTTCATGAAGCTGCTATTATCCAAAGCACTTTGGCAGTGGTGGTGAACCTGCGGCGCGTGTGCTGCAGCGGGTTCTTCGTTATCACCGAAAGCTCTAAAAGGGTCACCATCACTGCTCTAGGGGGACTTTCCAATATTTCTAGCCAATGTAATCATCTTTCCATTTTAGAAGAGTGAGATTTTGCGTTATTAGAATTGTATTTTGCTATCTCAACACGTGAAGATATAGAGGACTAGGAGCTCTTGCATGCAGTGTTCGGTGTAGTATATTGTGTGGGGATGAAGATGAAAGTAGAAGGTAGGAACTAACATTAACTGAAAGCCTTTCATGTGCCAACTATTACTGTAGCTTCCTTATATAAAGTTAAATCCTAGAAGGCCACACTATCATGGCGGTAAAGCATGGTCCAGACCAGCACCATCAGCATCACTTGAGGTTTTATGAAGAGAGATTCCTGACCCACCCCAGATATGCTGAGTAGACATCTACATTCTGGTAAAAACCCCGGGTGTTTCATATGCACCATAAAGTCTAACAAGTACTTCTCTAATAAGATGAGTTCATTAACACTCTCTTCCTCAGATGAGGTAAGTAAGCTTTTACCTGTCTAGGACAAACAACTAGAAAATGGTAGTCCAGGGCTGAACTGAGGTCTGTTCGCAGAGCAATGTTTAGGCTTTTTCCATCATGGGTTCTTTTTAATAGGATACCTCATAATCTATCTAACAGAAAAAAAAGAAACTTCTCAGTTTCCACTTGGATATACTTTGAAAGCATTTGCTCAGACAGGCTGAGCGTAAACACCTGGTCCAAAGAAGCACTCTGGGAAGATGATAATTGAATTTGTGTGTGGCTGTGGGTGGAGGAGTCACACACTCCCCTTCTCTTCTGAGGAAACCTGCTTTTCTGTTGAATTAGGGAGCCCAAGTGTAATTGTTGGCAGGATTCTGTCCAAATCCTTCTCTGGTGAACAAAAGACAAGAACGAACAGAGAGGGCAAACGATGGCCTGAGGAGATGAACAATCTGGCACAGGAGACAGAGAATGTCTTTTTTATGAGCAAGGAGGTATTTTTATGGTTTGCCTTGAGTGAATAGCCTATGATGTTGGGAAAACAGACTGGTAACAGCTGGACCACACTTTGGATCAGCTGCCACAACAACTTGAAACATTTGTGTCTAGTGTCACTTGATCTCTTTAAGAGCTGTATTACCTCAGAGTAGATGTTTGACTTCAGGGTTACTCCGTGTGGTGAGCATATCTGTTTGATTGTATTCCTCAGATTACATGCAGTGTTCACTACATTCATTTGAGAATTTTGATTCAATGATTACAGAATGTAGCAACTCACAGGTGACTGGAACCCAGAATGCTATAGAACCATCTTTATATTTACAACCAATCTGATTTCTGGGGACAAACCATACCTGATAGCCTCTTGGTAAATCGTGAAAATACTCACAGTCTCAGCAAATTTTTAATTTTTGATTATATATTTTCTCTTTCTCATTTCAAATTTCAATTTTAATTTCAATATAAGTTTTTTAGTATTTACATTAAATTTTGTTGGAAAACTAAAGGCTGAATGAATTCTGGGACTTATCCAGACAGACATTTGCTCCTAGGAAAAGTGCTCATCTCTTCCCCTTTTATTAAAAAAACGGTCCACTACCCTTATCCCTTTCCCCAGACTTATGGCAGTGGAATGAGAGGGCCTGGAAAACTTGCACTACCTTGTCTCTACCACCACTATTTGTGCAACTCATGGCCCCTTTCTGAGGGAAAAGGTTCTCCAGAGAGCATTCAAGAAAAAAAAAATGATACATTGGAAGCTATGGAGGATGGTTTTGAGCATGTGTAGGATGTAATTTCATTATTATCTAAAGTTACATGGCTGTTTCTGGTTTCAGGCAGTTTCCTAAACAATATATAGTGTTGTTAGATGGCAGCATAACTGTGTATTTTTGCTGGTATTTTGATGCAAAAGTGGAGAGCTGTTTCCTGTCATTTCTTTCTCACTTTATTCCTCCCTTTTCACTTCATGTCATGTAAATAAACAGAAACAAAGTCAAGTTAACATAAAAGAACTACCACCAACAAACACTTCAGTGAAAATTCTATGCTTTCCTATAGAAGTCAGGGAATTTAAAATTTTCTGTAATTTAAAAATTCATTTACATTATAGTATTTTTCCAACGTGTCTTCAAATTTCACACAAAATACTTTAATGTGAACTGCATGAAAAATGTAGTCAAACATTACCAGCCCTTTAATATTTACATTTCCTGTTTGTGTGGGTGATTTTGTAAATTTCAGGTTAGCCTCATAGGTTTAGAGGGAGACAAGGAGAGCCCAGCTGTGTTTGGAAAATGTCCTTCCCTTTTGGAAATTTGACAGGACTCGAGTGAAAGAATACTGTAGTTTTTTCCTTGTAGCATGGAGGATGTTATTCCACAGAGTCGAGTTTTGACATAGGGAGGGCACAAAGCCTCTGGTCCAGGCAGTGTACAATCCGGAGCATCACGACCAGCAACAGCCTTTTAAGGCTTGACGAAGAAAAGAGTGCCTCAGCCTGAAGAATGAGTGGGCCGTTGGAAGTTGGCCCTGAAAATCCCAGGAATACTTGCACTCCCAGGGCCTTTCCCAGACCTTTACCCCTTACTGCAGGAACCAAAATTTTAGTGCTCCTTCTCTGGGTTTCAATTACTTTTTAAGGTAATCAGTCCGTTTACATTCTGATGAAAGCTACTGATCTTAGGAAAATGCATATGAAGAAATATACATATATGCATATACACACATTCACATACACACACAAACACACACACACACACACACACAATTTTACATAAAATTTCAAAGTTTTTATGGAACCCCTGGAGCCCATCTGTGCATCTTGTAAGGAATTCGAGGATCTTTGTTAGGAACTAGATTCAATCATTTTTCCTCCTGCTCTCACACCCGCGCACCAAACCACTAATTCGTAGGCTCCCGAGTACTTTTAAAAATGCCTTTGGAGCTGAATAGCAAAAGGCTCTACAATACTAATATAAATTAATTTATTTTGATATAATAAGAAGGACAAGAAAGAGTTGGGGGTTTTTCTTAGTTCTCACTTACATTGCCAGTTTTAAAATTTCTTATTGAGAGGCTTTATTTTTCATCACTTCTTTGTCTAATCTTCAATCCTTAGATGAAATCACTATATAATGAGAAATTATACAAAACATAATAAAAATATGTTTTTATGCCAAATACTATAGTTAGAAAAAATTGTTAAAATAAGGAAACTAACCTGTCAGGCCAAGAACACTCTAGGAGAAAAAGAACAGTTCTGAGAAACAGAGCTTAGAGCAATGTTCTTCTAAATGTTAAGAGAACATTCACTTTTGCAACACAGTAGTTCCTGGGATGAATGGATCTATAAATAGGCATGATGCTACACTACTAAATAAGACTTCAGTGAAGGAAAAATAGCAATCATCACTGACAACCTATTAACAACATAAGACTAATTTACAAATTGCCTTTTTAAAGTGTGTAAGGACAATAGACATCATGAAAAATCTAGTTCTTTAACCAGCTCATTTCTATCCTATCCTTTCTTCCCACTAAAGTCCAGTAGTATTAGTTTGAAAGTGTGTAAGTAAGTACCTGGCACTTTTGCTTTACTTTGTGTTTTTGTTTTTAAGTTAGTACATTTTTGCAGTACAGAATGGTTACATTCATCATGAAAAGTTGGTATACATGCATAACACATCTTAATTCTTTTATCTCTTCCCTTCCAACTGCACTTTTCCCTTATCCCCCCATCAGCCTCTCCTCTATCCCTTTTGTCCCTATAATCTCTTACTTTGTTCTTTATATATACTCTGAGTTTCTCATATAAGACAAACCATGTGATATTTAAGCTTGTGTGTGTGATTTATTTCACTTAACATCGTGGTCTCAACATGAATCCATTTTCCTACAAATGACTCAAGTTTATCCATTCTTATGGCAGATTAGTGCTTTACCATGTATAAATACCACATTTTCTGTAACTATGTATCTGGTGATGGACACAGAGACCACTTCCAAGATGTAACTATTATAAATCATGCTGTTATTAACATAGATAGAGATGTATCATTGTAATATAATGTCTCTAACTCTTTTGGGAGGTAACTCCAAGGGAAATAGGTCTGTCCAGTAGAATACGTTTTAGGATTTTAGTGGTTTTATTAGTTTATATTGTTACCAACAGTGAAGAATGGTTCCATTTTTCCTGCAAATTCACCAGTTTTGCTATCTAATTTCTTGCTGTTAAGCATTCTTTCTGAAATAAAATGGAGTCACCACGTTGTTTTAATTTGCATTTGTCTAATGGCCAGAGATGTTGAACATTTTTTCATGTATTTATTGGCCATTTGTATGTCTTCTTTGAGAAATGTTTGTTCATTTCAGCTGCTAATTTTTTTACTGGATCTCATTTTGGAGAGGCTAAGATTTTTGAGTTCTTTATATATCCTAGATATTGGTCCTCTGTCCAAGGAATAGCTGGCAAAATTTTTCCCCATTCAGTAGTTTGTCTCTTCACTCTGTTGGTTGTTTCCTCTGTTGTGCAGAAGCCTTTTAATTTTATATGATCTCATTGGTTGATTATTGATGTTAATTCTTGTGCACTGAGATTCTGTTCAGATCTGTCCTTGCCAATGCTTTTTCCTTCAAGAGTTTGACATAATTTATCTTCCAGCACATTGTTTCTGTTTTAATATTTGGACATTTTAGTTTAGTACATGATGAGACATATAGGCCTAGATTCAATCTTCTTCATGCAGTTAGCCAGTTTTTCCAGCACCATTTGTTAAAGAGGCTATCATTTTTCCACTAAGTTTTTGGCCCCTTTGTCAAAGATCAGGTAGGTAGCTGAATGTGCTTGGAGTTGTTCTGCATCCTCTATTCTGTTCCTTTGATCCATATGTCTGGTTTTTTGTCAATAACATGCTTTTACAATCACTATAGCGTTGTACTAGAACATGAAATCCAGAAATAGCATTCCTCCTGACTTGCTTTTATTGCTCAGAATTGCTTGTTCTCTTCGAGGTCTCTTCTGGTTCCATATAAACTGTAGTATTGTTTTCTCTAGTTCATGAGGAAAGCTGATGGTGTGTTTATTATTAGGATTGCATTAAATTTGTTTATTCTTCTTGGAAGTGTGGTCAGTTTGACTACATTGTTTCTGCCTATCCAGCAGCAGGGGGTATCTTTCCACTTTCTGACATTACCCTTCAATATCCTTTTGCAGAGTGCTGTAGTTTTCACTGTAGAGGTCTTTCACTTTATTGGATCAGTTGCATCTTCCAATTTTTTGGATGTTTCTTATAATAAAAGACTCTATCTAAGATGTGTCCTAGTGTGTTGGCTGGATAGGGTACACTGGCTTTGATTTTAGGTGAGTACAACAGTGTAATATGTGTTTAGATTTTTTAGCTGTAATGAACATCACTTATATCTGTGAATGCCTCAGTGGCCTGAGTTTCAGGAGTTTAAGGGATTGATCTTCCCCATAAGGCGTAGTTCTTGTATTCAGGATGGGCTCACCAGTGGCTCCCCAGACTCTGGGCACATATCAGTACCTCATGTTCATCTTAACCTTGGTTAATAAGTACAACTGCAAATACAGGGCATTCATCAACTTCACAGTTCATGTGGGCCTGGACATAGTACAGTGTGCCTAGCAGTGGAGATGGATGCCTGTCAGTATGTGAGGTGGGCCAGGCGATACTAGTGGACCCAGGCAAGTGCCTGAAAGTTGTATGAGTACATAGTAGGACTCTAGGAGCTAAGCTAGTAATGGTGGTCTTCTTAGCTGCTTATTAGGGATAAAAGAGGATGAATGAGATTATCTATCTACTTCTGATCTTGCAGCCTGAGTCACTCAGGACAGACTATATACCTGCTTCCATGAGCACATGGATGGATAGGGAGTAGCTGCTTTCCAGAAGTCTTACAGGACTAATCAGGCCAGGCCATCCAACTGCTTCCCAGGGATAGAAGAAGGTAGATAGGACAATCTGTCTGGTTGCTGGGGGCAGGCCACCATCCTTCTGGGGTCAAGCGCTTCGCAGGACAAAAGAGGATAGCTTCAAATGGCATTATGCAGCAGCAGCCTGAGTGGAAGAGGGTATAATGTGTGTTGGGCTCATTTCTAAGGAAATTCAGTGGTATGGTTTCCCCAACAGTACCCCAAACTGGTCTCCAGTGGTTGTTATGGTTGAAACATTGTGTCAGCTTAAGGAGACTAGAGGCTTGGCCAAGTGACTCAGCAGTTCTACATCCTGGTGAAAAAGACATGCCCTTCCTGCTCCAGGATGATTTTTGGTGGGCATCCTGAGCCTGTGCAAGAGGAGGGCACTGAGATGGTGTGGGAGTGGTCGGATAGCTAATGTACAGTACAAGGAGGGAAACGAGGCTTGCTTCCCCCCACTTTGTGCTCTTGCTGCTTTGCTGCCTTCTGCCACCTTGAAGTGCTGCACTTGTGCCATGCCGTTCTGCCGTGGAGCCAGCTGAGCATGGACTGAAACCTCCGCAAACTGTAAGCTAAATAGACCTTGTCTTCCTTAATTTTGGGCACTGGGTATTTTGCCCCAGCAATGAGAGAAAAGTAACCAAGCCAGTGGCCTTTAGATACCTATAGTATTAGTGGGAATTGCTGGGCACCTCCTGCTTACCATTTTCCTGCAGGGAGAAATTCTACCTGGTCGTGGATTGATGATAACTGTAGGGGTAGGATGGCACATGCTATGTGCTTAGTTTTACTTCTTTAAAAAGCCATCATGTGCATCTCCAGGCTCTGAGCTTTCTCTGGCACATTCCCTTGCACCTTGACACTCTACCTCAAACTCTCTGCTGGCATAGCTACTGTTTTCTCTTTGTTTTAATGGTGCTCGTGGAAAATGTGTGCCAGGTACCTGTAGCTAACCATCTTAGTGAAGTGACTTTGAACCAATTCTCTTCTTAATCGAAATAAGAGTGCTTACTGTCAAATTTCACTATAAGTTGCTGATACTGCCTTTTCATCAACTTTACCAAATGAATGCCAATACTGTATATTCCTTGTGGAGCCAGCGTCTAGCTTTATGGGCAGTCACACAGGACTCAGAGTTTAGAGAGGCCTTGTGCTTAGTTTACCGATCTGTGCCCATGATCTTGAAATTGTTAATAATTTTTAACAGTTGATCCCACATGTTGATTTTTGTTTCTTTCCACAATTTATGAAGCTAGATCTAATTCCTAGTGATGATGTTTGAGCTGTATTTTCCTTTAAGATTTTTTATGAAAATACAAGGGAGATTGTCAAATCCCTATCTAAGCCAGTGCAATCAGAGGTACCAAAAAAAAAAAAAAGAACTAAAATAAATAGCATTATTCAGTATGATTCTGTACTACTTCCAAAATGACAAATGCTGAAATTGTGCTCTTCAGACAATTACCTCAGGTTAATATTACCCAAGTCTTTTATCCTAGAAAACTAACCCTTATAATTAATGGGATTTACACTTATATGAGCCACATATTTGTTATATACTTTGTGTTTTATATGCATCATCTTTTTAATCCTTATAACAAACATGAAAATTTGGCATTGTTCTACCTTTTTAGCAGATGAATAAGACAAGGCTCAAATTGCTTTACTAATGGGTCTAGGATTTAAAGCTAGATTTGTGTATTTATTTATTTATGTATTTATCTATTAGGGGGCATTACCACCACCAGCTGTTCCCTGCTTATGAGACCTTATTGTGTTTAAGATCAGATCCACTGGGTCCCTGTCTGTCTCTCAGTATTAACCCCTTTCACTCCCTTTGTGTTCTCCCTAATCTTCTCCTTCACTTGTGTTTTCCTTTTGTTTCTTTGTGTGTTGGTTTGAAGGCCTTACTCCTAGACTTAGGTTCCCCTTTCCTACTTATGTTACTGAAAAATCCGTTTTGTTCTTCCATGTCCTTAACATTTTCAACAAATACTTTCTTGCCTTTTGTAATTTTATGACTTTGATATCATCTAGCAAACAGAAATTTGTGTAAACTAGCCAGCATGCCAGAAAGCGATCATTGCTTTGCCTACATCATAGAAAATATTATTCTCTAAAATAAACAGCAGCTTGAGTATTATTATTATTGACCTCTCAATAAACAAACCCAATTAGAAATGTAGATTTGGTGTCTTTGCTGCATTAATTTTTCAAATATTTGTTAAATACCCTCGTGTTAATGTTTTTAAAGAAAATATACTGGATGCTAGCATTCAATCATTTCAAGTCTATTCAGTGAAGTTCCTGTTGATTATAGTAAAAGTCTTTGTATATCTGATCTACTTTGTCTCACCTGGGCTGTCATGAATCAGTTAACTAGTCTTCCTGTCTATAACTTATCTCAATTTTCAATCCCTTCTCATCACTACTATTAGTTATTTTTCTAAAATATACATCTAATTATATCATTCTTTTATTAAATAACAGTGATTATGTCAATAACAGTTTTTTCGAAACCTCTTATGTACTAGGCATGCACTAGAGAACAGCAGTACACTGGAGAGCAAGGCAGGCGAATGCTACTGCTGCAGAGATTGTACTGCAGAGATAACTTCGCACTTTATATTGTAAGATCAGCTCTTTAGGACAGTATGCAAGACCTGTCATAATCTGGGTATCACTTACTGGTCCGGCTTTCTCTGTCTCCATTCCGCACCCTCCTCATCCTTGGCATATTGTGCTCCAATTGAAGCAACGGTGTTTTTTCCCACAATATGTATGAACTTTAGTGCTAGTGCTATTTTTTCTCCCTGGAATATGCTTTGTTCCCTTTTCCATCTTATGAAGTCCTATTTCTCCTTTAGAGTTGAACTCTAGTGCTAAACTGTCAATTTCTTTACTAAGCCGTTCACAACGAAGTCCCACACCCCAGTGTAACAACTGTGAATGAAAATTTTCTTGTTCTTTCCCTTTCCCTTTTTGCCTTTTGAATCTACAATTCATTCTTCAGCACTAAATTTAAAAGTACACAGAAAAGTAGAAGTAGTGGAAAGATAAAGAATGGCCAACTCCATTGGGAAACTGAATGCAGGACTCTATCCACCAAGCAGTATTAATCATAGATTTGTTGTTCTCAACCAGTTGATAAACATAGGAACAATACGCCATTCTCCAAAGGATTTATAATATAACGAGGAAGTTATAATTATTTACATGAAACTCTAGTGAACAATAGAAAAGACTAGCTGATAGAGTGCTAATTTTTAGGCACAGACTAAATCATATTTACAGATCTTACAACTAAAGGCACAGGAAGAATCCTTTGTCTTGGCTGCCTAAAGTATGGAAATCTGCGTGATGCCCCCACTTCTCTCAGGACTCAAATCCAGTACCACCTTTCAACGTGGTCTTCCCTGGCCACTTCTTTGTAAAAAGATTATTCCCCCAGTTCAACACACTGTATAACCGTTTATCATCTTACTTGTTTCTTTTATGTTTTGTTTTCTTTCTTTTATGTACTCATCCCCAATATGAGACATTCGAGTGTCCAATTTATGAAAGCAGGAACATTGTCTTATTCTTTGCTATATCTCTAATACCTAGAATCCCTCAAGGTACACAGCAGGTGCTGGATAATGATTGCTGAATGAAGATATTAAAGACAGATTGGTGAAGACTAGAGGCCTCATCAAACTAATTTATTGTATAAGTAGAACATACCTCTTGCTTTTTTGGACTGTCTAATCTCTTCTACCTCCACTTTCAGTTTGTCATCTTTTGTGATTCATATTGTCTCATTTCATCTGTAAATTTTAAGTGACTTTCATTTATCTCTGAACTCCAGTGATTTTACAGTGTCAGACCCATCAATTTTTAGTGTTCTTTAAATCTTCCTGAATTTATTTTAAAGGTTTGTATGATGTCCCTGCAAAAGATGTCTTGACTGATTAAAGCAAGTCAAATAATGTGTACTGAGCTATATTGTTCAAACATGTATTAGCTTTTGAACATCTGAAACCCCTTTGAGGTCATATTTGTGAAATAAGATAATACTGAATCTAGCCTGGGATTTTCTTCCAATACTGAGGGCTGAACCAGGGGCCTTTACACTGAGCTACATCCCCACCCCTTCTACTTTAATTTTGAGACAGAATCTCACTAATTCACCCCAGATCCCAGGCTGGGTTTGACCTTGCAGTTGTACTGCATCAGACTACCAAAACACTGACATTATAAGCTAGTGCCCCCGTGGCTAGCTAGATTATCTTTTCTCAAAGTATACTCTAAGGAACATTAATTCTGTAGTACATTAACAGTTATGCCCTGAAAAAATATAAACCCATTACTAAATAAATTTGTGAATAAGTGTGTGTCTTAATTACTTTTCTTGTTGTGAGACAACATACTCCACACCCAAAGTTAAAAGTGGAAAAACTTATTTGGGTCACAGTTTGTAGAGATTTCAGTTCATAGCTGGCTGACTCCAAGGAAGGGTGGCGTGGTAGAGAGGCATTATGGAGGAGAAGCAGTTTATGGCAGGCACAACGCAAAAGGCAGTAAGGCAACAAGCAGGAAGTGACAAGCAGCAATCCTCTTTCTGTTGCTTATATCCTATCCAGGCTACCTGCCCTTAGTGTGGATAGCACTCACACCCATGGTAGAACGTCCTTAATCCAAGCATCACATCCTCAATCCCAGCATCCCACACATCCTAGATCCAACCACATCTAAAAAGCCCCACTTATGATTGAATGAGGCTTTGGGAGAATATCTAGATACAAGCCATTATACTTTGTATTAATTCATGTTTTTCACTATGGTCTGCTCAGGATTAACTGTACTGTCAATTTCTAGGGAACATCCTTTTGGATCAGTGTTCCATGTACATGCTTTGAAAATAATACTACACCAAATGGTCATTAACACTCCTTCCATTTCTAAAAGGTCAAAATACTGACTGATTTGCCCAAGGCCAAGTGGCTGCAGCATAAGAGATTATACTAAAATTAGTTCTATTAGACAACCATTACACACAAATGCAGTTTCATTTGTAATAGCAAAGATTAAAAACAATTTAATGGTTTTGTAATACAGAATTAGCTAGATGAAAATCATATGCATGTAATAGAATACAAATGAAAATTAAAAAGATAGAAAAGTCTTTCTAAGGGCTAGGGATGTGGCTCAGTGGTAGAGTTCCTGCCTTGCAGGCACAAGGGCCTGGGTTTAATCCCCAGCACCACCAAAAAAAGTCTTTGTGATCCAATATGAAACTGTCTCCAAGATACATTGCTTATGGGAGAAGAGGAAAAATCAAGAACAATATGTATAGAATGTTACCTTCTGTTTAAAAATATTTGGGGGAGAAATATGTTTTACTTAAAAGTGCTTAAAATCCCTGATATATAAAAACTGGTAACATTTTTTGCATCTAGGAGGACAATGAGACCACCAAAGCATAAAAGTGAGAAGGAGATGTCTTACTATATATCCTTAATTATTTTATTTCTAAGCAATATTAGTCTATTAACTATTCAAGAGTTAAAATTAAATAAAATAAAAATACTTCTAGGAAGTTCTGATGCAACTGGAACTTTGAAAACACTTGACTTCCATTTTGTACGTCTAGACCAGAATCCTTCAAGACTTTGTGAGTCCAGGTTTTATGCTGCTTCTATTTGACTTCTCCATGCATCCTTTGAAGGTGATAATCATTTCTCTTACCCTTCACCACTTAACCACTTCCTCCTATGCCTCACCCTTCATGATGCCTTAGGATTCTGGTGGGAAGGCCCTAGTACATGTTAGTTTATGCCAGACAGGTGCATGCAACCTGGAAGGAAGGCTAGTTGCCCAGATTCAAGGTAGGTGCCTTGAAAAGAGCCTTGGTTTCTAGTGCCAATTCAGCCTATTCTTTTCTTGCATTTCAACTTTCTCCTCTGGAAAATCGCAGTAATGGAATCTGGTTCAGGGATTTTGAGGGCCAATAAAACTATTGATGAGAAGGTGTTTGTCAAGCACACTTGACCCCATATAGATGGAAGAGAGAGATTAGTTGTGGAAAGAAAATTATTCGAGAGGCATTCAATGACATGGCCATGTAGTAGCATTTTTGCATGGTCTTTGGTTATACCACTATCTGTCATAAAGGAAAGAAAAAGCGTCCATATCTGTTATGGTTGATACATTGTGTCAACTTGGGGAATCTAGAGGTTTAGCTGAGTGACTCAGGAGGAAGCTGGGGTGCTTACTTTGTAAATATCCTGAGCCTGTGGAAGAGGAGTGTGTGGAGATTGTGTGAGTGCTACACGCCCCCTGGGTGGGGGTAGCCTGTTTACAACTTAAGAGAGAGAGAGGCTGCTGGCAGCCATTCCTCCCCTTTGGCTGGTTGGTTTTGCTGTGCTCTGCTGCCCTGAACAGTTTGCCCTCTGTCATGTGCTACTCTGCCTCAGAACCAGCCAAATATGGACTGAAACCTCCACAAAATGTAAGCTAAATAAACCTTTCCTTCCTTCATTTTGCGTGTTGGGTATTTTGTCTCAGCAACGAGAGAAAAGTAACCAAGACCATATCTTTATAAAACTCAGGAACCGTATCCTAAGTATAGAAGGATGTTAAAGAGAAACTTACATGAGAAGCCTAAATCTCAAATAGGCTCCCTTTGCCAAGGACTTCCTGTGAATAAGAAAAGCTGTGATATACCAAAGGTGGCTTTTCTCTTTCAAAGGTACTTTTTAATATTTGTCTTTTTAATAGTGGTGGACTAATTTTAGAAATCAAACTTATAATTACTTACAGAGTCTTTGGGGGGAGACCCAGTAATTAGTTGAATGACCTTGGACCAATAATTTTCCCTCTTTCTATCCCATGTTCCATGTCTGTAAATGAGAATGCCCTTAAGGTTACGTAGTCTCTCCACTTCTAAGGTAAGAAAACTATCCGAAATAATTAGAAATGGGGATAGGGGACAGGAGATAATCCCAGGCATTTGTACAAATCTACATTCACACTGTGTCCTCAATTTTTAGAAAATACATTTGCACTAAGATTATGCTCAGAACATCTGCAGTATCAGCTCCTTCTTAATTCATAAACAAATGACTCTTCTATGATTCCCAAACAAGCAACCTGGTAGCCAAGAATGAAATCAGCAGCAAACAGAAGAAATTAGTTTTAATGAGGCTACAGTCAAGTTTTGATTGAAAAAAACATTATTGCATATGTTTTAATGGGTAATAAATGCTTATTTTCAACATGCATTTTTATTAGTACATATTAACAGTACACAGTGATTACATTCCTTGTGAAGGGGAGATACACTAAGCATATTAATTCTTCTTTCCTTCCCTTCCTCTCCCCTCCATAACTCTGTTTCTTGACCCCCTTTCCTTTTGCAAAAGATCTATATCCCTATTTCCACCACTTGTCTTTTATTTTGTTCTTATCTCTATTTGGGAGTTCTGTATAAGGTAAACCATGTAATATTTAAGCTTGTATGTCCAATTATTTCCCTTAATATTATGGTCTCCATAATGTTATGCATCCATTCTCCTACTAATGACTCAAGTTTATCTTTTCTATGGCAGAATAGTACTCCATTGTGTATGAACATTATGTTTTCTGTATTCACTTATCTATTGATTAATATACAGACCACTTTCAAGATTTAGCTATTGTGAATTGTGCTTCTATGAACACGGGTATGCATGTATCAGTATAATATGATATCTTTAACTCTTTTAGGAAGATACCTAGAAGGGGAATAGTTGGGTCAAATGGAATTCCTAGTTTTAGTTTTTGTAGATACCTCCATACTGATTTCCATAGTGGTCATATTAGCTTCAATAAACAACAATAAAAAATGTAGAAGGAGTCCTTTTTCCATGCAGTCTTGTTATTATTATTGGTTGGTTGTTTGGATTTGTTTTTATTTGATTTCTTGATGATAGTCATTCTTTCTAAAATACAATGAAATTTCAGTGTTCTTTTATTTGCATTTTTATCCTTTTTCATTTACTTAAATAAGCTTTATTAGCTAGTATGTGGTCTATTTTTGAAAAAATTCCATGTGCTGCTTAAAAGAATGTATATTCTGTTTTTTGGCAGAACACAATGCAGATATTTATTAAGTTCATTTGTTTGAAGATTTGGTTCAACTCTGACATTTATTTGTTGCTTTTTTTGTCTATCTGATCTACTTGAGACTGTGGGATATTAAGGTTCCCCACTATAATTGTATTGAAGTATATTTGATTTTTATGTCCAGTAGTGTTTATTTTATGAAGTTTGGTGCACTGATGTTCAGTGCACATATGTTAATAACTGTTACATCTTCCTGATCAATTGTCCCCTCAACCAATATGTAGTTACCTTCTTTGGTTCTTCTGAACAATTTTGGCCTAAATTCACTTTTTCTGTAAATAGCACAGTTATTTCTACTTATTTTTGGTTCCCATCACATGGGACATTTTTTCCATCCTTCAATTTAGAGTCTATTAATTTTTTTGGCTTAAACATGATTTTTATACATAGTATACTGTTAGATTTTGGTTTTGATCTGTTCTGCCTATCTCTGACTTTTGATTGGGGAATTGAGACCAATCTCATTGAGAGTTATTACAGAAAGGTATCAAATCATTTCTGTCATTGCACTTTTTCTATTCCTGATTCCCTTTTCCCTCTTTTCTTTAACTTCTCATCTTTACTGGGGTTTCACCCATGTTTTAGTTACTTTCTCATCATTAAATCACAATACCGGACACCTACAGTTTAAAGAAGAAAAGATTTATTTTGATTCACAGTTTGTAAAAGTTTCAGTCCATAGTTGAATGGCTCCAAGGTGGGACCACATGATGGGGGAATACTTTCATGGCATGCGGCCAGAAGGAAGAGAGAGACAGAGATACAGAGACACAGAGATAGACAGGACAGACAGAGAGAAAAAGAGAAGGAGAGGAGAGAGAGACAAAAGAGACAGATCAGGGAGGGATAACGGAGATAGATGCTTTTGGGCCACACCCTCAGTGACCATTTCTTTCAACCAGTCTTCAGCTATCAACATCACATTTTGCTATAAACTCTTCAGTGGACTTATCCACACTGGTGAGTATCACATTCACATGATATAATTGCCTCCCAAAAGCACCACCTATGAGGCTTTGGGGGTGCTTTTAGACATAAACTATAACAATCCTATTACCCCTTTAAGCATTGTAAACTTCATTTCTCTTTCTAGGATATCCTTGAGATATTTTTGAAGTATGGTTCCATGCTCATGAATTTCTTAAGGTGTTGTTTGTCATGGAAAGATCTTTCTTCTCCATCAATTTTGAAACACAATTTTGTAGGTTTTATCTAGCTTAGGTTGGAAGTTGTTTTCTTTAATTCTTGAAACACTACTCAGTATTTCTGGCTATTAAGGTTTGTGTTGAGAAGTCTGTTATACAGACTGGAAGATGCAACCATAACGCAAAACCCACTCAACTACCTAATATTTGACAAAGGGGTCAACCAAACTCACTGGATAAAAGAGGGCCTGTTTAATAAATGGTGCTGGAAAAACTGGCTTGCCTCTTGCCGAAAACTGAAAATAGACCTCAGTCTATCACCATGCACCAAACTCAGGTCAAAATGGATCACAGACCTCAACATTAAAACATAAACTCTAAATCTATTGGAAGAGAAAGTAGGTAAAAATCTTGAAGACATAGGAGTAGGCAGAGAGTTCATGAACAAAAATGAAACTGCAAGGGAAACACTTCAAAGAATCAATAATTGGGACCTCATCCTTCTGAAAAGTTTTTGTACATCTAAAGAAATCACCAGCAAAGTAAAAAAAAAACCCACAAATTGGGAAAAAATCCTAGCTGGCTGTCCCTCAGACAAAGGACTGCTATCTAGAACATACAAAGAATTAAAAAACATGTACCTGTCCAAATTCAAAGACCCAATCCAGAAATGGGCATCTGAGATGAATACACACATCTCAGATAAAGAAATCCAAATGGCAAATAAATACATGAGAAAATGTTCCACATCCTTAGTCATTCGAGAAATGCAAATAAAAACAACATCGAGATTTCATCTCACTCCAGTAAGACTGGCCAATATGAAAAAATCATCCAATAACAAATGCTGGCGAGGATGTGGAGAAATAGGGACTCTATTACACTGCTGGTGGGAATGCAGACTGGTGCAACCACTGTGGAGAGCAGTTTGGAGATTTCTCCACAAGCTAGGTCTAGAGGTTCCATTCAAACCAGCTATTCCTCTTCTGGGTATTTTCCCAGAAGATCTGAAAACATCATATCACTCTGATATATGTGCACCCATGTTTATAGCAGCGCAATTTGTAATAGCTAAAATGTGGAAGCAACCCAAGTGTCCATCCACAGAAGACTGGATTAAAAAATTGTGGCATTTTTATATA
>PVLD010014324.1:0-17914 GCA_004027595.1 Dinomys branickii | reverse complement strand
AGAAAGACAGTTTTGGGGACTTTGTAGGCAAGTGGTCAAAACTGGAGTCCATACTCATAAGTGAAATAAATCGGCGGTACATGAGCAGGCAATGTTTTGTATCACTGGTGTAAGAACCTGAGGGTGGGAATATAAACTAAGAGATATGAAGGAAATCTGTTCAAAAGCAAAGAACAGATGGGATGAGGGAAAGGAACAAAGAAAGAAGCAAAAATGTATGTATGTATGTATGTATGTATATACATATGTGCAGGAGGGTTAACATGGTTCTACTATTGTATTATATCACTTAATGCTAAGGAATAGTTGATGACGGGTTATTCGATCAATCTTGTATGTCTGTATGTGTTATCCTGAGCACACACTTTGAAGATATCAATATGCAAAGCAGCAACTATTGTTGGTTTTCTGTTGCTTTGTCTATAACTCAATTCTGATCTTACTGTTGTTGTACTATTTGACCAATTTCACATGTCTGTATCTGTGTTCATGAATATACACTTTGAACATATCAATAGGTAAAGCAACAACCATTGTTGAGTCCATGCCACCTTGTCTGTAAATCAATTTTGATTGTACTATTTCTTATGCTACTTTGTGTCTGTTTGTTAATATGTTTTTGTGCTTTTACTTTTAAAATAAAAAACAAAATGAGAAGTCTGTTATAATTCTAGTGGTTTACCTTTATTAGCAGTTCATTGATATTTTGTAACACCTTTTAACATTCTGTAATTGTGTTGGACTTCTGAGGTTTTTATTATGATTGGTCATGGAAGGGTTCTTTTCTGATCATGGCTACTTAGGTTTCTATATGCCTCAGTTACATGTATGTTAAATTCTTTCCTCATATTTGAAAAGTTTTCTACTATTATTTTTGTAGCAAGTTTTTATGTCATTTGTGCTATCTTCTGACTTTTCACTAATTTAATTAGTCTTTGTCTTCTTTGGATCATCTAGCAGCTGTGAGGTCCATTTTACATCTTCTTTTGTTGTTTTTAGGGTACCTGTGAGTAACTGGTCACTAACATCAGTCTTATCTTCTAGCTTGGACATCTGTCATCCCATTGCTCACTTCTGACCATACTTTGAATTGAAATTTTACTCTCTTATATTTCTGTTTGGTATCTTTTTAAGGGCTATAGTTATTTGATAAAGTGATCGTTTATATTTCGTATCATTTTGTTTATCTCAAGTAGATTTGTATTAGTGTCTTCTGTGTTGCTTAGTTACATGTTCTTTGTGCTTAGTGAGCATCTTACTGGTCTTTTTTGTATCTCCTCTATTGTCCTCTTGAATAGTTTGACATTTTGGCTTTTCGTTTCGCCTCCCTTCTCCTCCACGAATCAAGAAGAATTTGCTACTAGGATAGAAACATTTTTAGTTAGTGTCTACTTTTCAGTCATGTGCTTCCAACAGGTTAGGTATAGGCATTTGCCTCTGTTCGAAGATTCAGCTACTTTGTTAATCTGCAGTATACTCAGTCCAGGACCCAGTTCTCCAGGAACAACCTGCAGTCTTGTTAATGATTCATAGGCCGTCTAGACTTTGGCATACAAAGAAAACCAATTAGTGGCAACAACTATGCCACCCTGACAGTAGCAATAAACCTAGCAACAGTAATAGTGTTAAAGACAAACTGAATATTGACATACTCTAAGAATTAATTATATACTACCCTGAACCATAGAAAAGAGATTTGTAATTATAGTATAAACATGAAAACAAATATCGACATACAGTAAATATCTATTAAATATAACTATTTCTCTATAATACAAAAATATTCAACAGTAATAGCATAGATTTAATTGTCTAAAGATTAATAAAGCTAGCAAAGAAGAGGTGGGAAACAGGAGGATGGAAAAAGTAAAATTTGAAAAATTAATTAATGAAAGATGAGCAGGAAGAGAGAAAAATGAGATAAAATATCTCATTAAGGAGTAAAATTCAATAGAATTTTTAAAAAAGGAACAAAAAGAATAGACAAGAGAAAGAAGCAAAAGAGAAAAAAGGGGAAAAATCAGAAGGAAATAAGTTAAAAGAAAATAAAATAAAGGAGGGAAAACACCTAAACTCCATTAAAGTAATGAAGGAAAAAAAGAAAAACAATGAGTCAAAGAAAGTCTGTTTTATTTAGTCAGTGGTTTCTTTCCAAGATCTGCAGTCTTGGAATCCAGGAAGTCATCATTCTTTTCCACCTAGTTTTATAGCCTGTGGATTTTTGAAGTTCCTTTCCTCCAGAGCCCCCATACACACCAGATGGGGGCAACTGTACAAGCTGAGGCATGTACTGTGCACATTGGTAGATGGGGAAGTCAATCAGACCACTGGTCTCTTCTTGTTGTAGGCAGTTGGGTGGGGGTTCAACAAGACTGCCAGACTTGATGTCAACACTTTCAGATCCAGCCACCTCTGAAAGTCACACTTGCAATATCTAGTCTCTCACTGTAGAGTGCAGGATACTATGTCCTTCCTGGCCGGAACTTTAACTTCTAAGAATTTCTATGTCTAGCTCCAACCCTCTCTATGGCTGTGTGCTGTGGCTATTCCTCACATATTCACTGTGGTAGGGCAATGCTGCTGGTCTATAGTTGTTCTGTGGTTCAGAAATATTAACCCTTCCCAAGTTGACCTGATTAAATCCTCCCTGATATGGTGGGAACTTCACTAAATTTATTCTGTAATTCTAGCTGGCTGTGAAGGGATCATTTTTGAAGTAAAATCCCCTTTTGTTTTGTAGTTTACAATAGCTATGGGCTTATCTTTGGGCTTATGCTGCTGGCTCAGTCTGTTACTTCTCCCTATACCTGCCAAGCCCCAAGCCAACCTTCCTTCCCTGATTTGGCTTCATTTCCAACCTGGACAGTCAGTTGGTCAACACCTCTTCTTCCCCGTGCCAAGAGGAAACAAAATGAAGAGTGGGCTCAGAGTTGGGTGGTGGCTGCAGGCAGGGTACGGAAATTACAGGCAGGAATGCAGCTTTCAGCCCTGGTGCCAGCTTTTGTCTATGGTGGTGGTTTCTGTCCATCGTTATTTTCTCTGCTCTTAGTCCAATAATGTCTCACAAATATTCAATGAAGTTTAGTTACACCTAGTTTCCTGAGAGGAAAATTACTAACACTTTTGGCATCTATTATCAGCATTCCTTTCCATACCTGCAAACGGATCTATTGTCATTGATAAATTAAACTTTTGGGCCTCGGTTTTGTCTGCTTACTTGCTTATTTCAAATGTGTTTGTGTGGAAATTTTCTCAGTGAACACTCTTTCCTGACTCTTCCTGAAGTGAAAGGTTGATTTCCATCCACAAGCCCTATGTATTATCTTGTGAATCAGAAATGGAAGCAGAATTATATGGGAAACGTTCATGTATCCACCACTTAAAATTTTTAAGTATTAGTGTATTTTTTCAGTTTTGAGTATATTTTTATGTAAAACAAAACATTAGAAAATAGAAGTTCACTTGTTTCCTTGCCTAGTTCCATTACTCTTCCAGAGATAAAGACTTAGAGAACTTTAAATTGCATCCTTCAAACTCACATTTTTATATTTTACTGTATGCATAAAACTGCATAAATCATATATAGTATTGGTTGAAAATTTACATAAATTACATAACTATATATAAAGTTACACGAATATGTAGTGACAACACTACATAGTCTGCAATTTGCTTTTCCACTGCACATGTTTTAAGGTCTAGTTATGTGTTTACATAAAAATTGATCTTATTTTCTCTACTGTATAATGTAAATAAAAATAACTTCTCATAAAATCATACACATAGTCTCTCATTTCTTTTTCTTAGAGTTTTAAAGTTAGTTTTTCATATTTGGTTCTAATTCCATTTGGCATATAGTTTTATATGAATGTGAATTAGGAATCTGACTTGGTAATTTTTTTCACATTGTTTTTGTCCAAATAGATGCATTACAAAGGATTTTTACAGTTTCATTGCTATTACCATCATAATCTTTTAAATATATCTTCTAATTAGTAATTTTTAATATTTTTGATCATTATAGATGTCATAAATTCATCTAAGTAAGAGCCAGGATAAATTTTCTCACAAATTCTCAAAATTTTTCCATAGTTTCTTTTAACTTTTCTATGTGTAGTCATGGTGCTTCAAAATATGATGCTTTTTTCTTTAATTCAAATAGTTACATTTATTCTTTAAATTTTTTTTGTTGACTTAGATCCTTTTTTACAGTGTTAAACATCCAGAGTGACAGAATTTTTGTCTTTTCTTATTTTGACTTGAGTAAGTATGACTTAATTTTTACCATAAAGTACAATATTTGCTATGAATTTCTAGTAAAAAGTTTTTCTCAGACTCGAGATCGTATGTTCTTGGCCTGCTGAAGAGTTGCTACTTAATTTTTTTAATAATAAAAGAGTCAAACCATATCCAATTTATTTTCTGTATTTATTGAAATGAATACTGGTTTTACTTCTTTGGTATGTTAAGACAGTATATTATGTGGGAAGATTTTCTGATAATGAGCTATCTTTCTGTTTGTGGGATAAACTCTTACCTAAAGCATAATAAGTTTAATACTTTGCTGGATTACATTTGCTATTAAGATTGTTTTAAGATTGTTTTCTATTTTCATAAATGAGATGATTTTGTGATTTATCTCCCTTTACTATTCCTTGCTCCTTTTAGAACAAGATTCTATGATCATAAAATGTGTTATGTAATTTTTTATCTTATTTACAGCAGTATGTGCATAATACAGGAATACTTCACATTTTGCTCTTTGCTTTATTGTACTTTGCAGGTTTCATGGTTTTTACATGTTGAATTTTTCTCTCAGTCATGCATCAGATAACTCTATCAGCACCATTTTTGTAGCAGGATATTTTTATTTGGCATCTCCGTGTCACATTTTATTGATTCTTTTTCATTATTATATTTGTTATGGTGCTTTCTATTTAGTGATCTCCTTAGTTTATCATTCTTTAGGGTACCACAAACCTAACTGATGAATGCTATACGTATTCTGACTGCTCTACCAACACCTATTACTTTGCCTTTGGGTCTTCCTTTCCCTTGATTCACAGTATTGAAACGGGCTAATTATAACCCTATAATGGCCTCTAAGAGTTCAAGTGAAAGAAATTCTCATCACATCTCTCACTTTAAATCAAAAGATAGAGATGATTTAGCTTAGTAAGGAAAGCATGTCAAAAGCCAAAGTGGATAGAAAACTATGCGTCTTGTACCAAACAGTTAGCTAGCTGTGAATACAAATAAAAAGTTCTTGAAGGAAAGTAAAAGTGCTATTCCAGTGAACACGCAAACAATAAGAAGGCATAGCATTTTGGCAAAATAGGGTTTTACTGGTCTAGAGAGAAGACCAAATCAGATACAATATTTTTTTAAGCTAAAACATAAGCCAAAAGAAGATCCTAACACTTTCTAATTCTGTGAAGGCTAACAGAGGTGGAAAATTGATAAAAGAAAACTTCATCAGGCTTGTCAAGAAAAGATGCCATCTCTGTTAACAAAAAAGTTCAAGACAAAGCAGCAAATGCTGATGTATAAGTTGCAGCAAGTTATCCAGAAGACCTAAGAATAATTAATGAAGGGAGCTACCCAATCAGATTTTAATGTAGCTGAAATAGCCTTATATTGGAAGAATATGTTATCCATAGAACTGTCATAGATCAAGTCAATGCCTGGCCTCAAAGCATCAAAGGATAGACAGGACTCTGAAGTCATAGACTTGATTCCATTCTGGAAACCGTATGTCCCTTAAGAATCATACTAAATCTACTTTTTTTGTAATTGTTTTGGAGTGTGTCCATGAATGGAAAAAAAGCCTGGATAATGAAACATTTTTTAACAACATAGTTTACTGAATATTTTAAGCTTACTGTTGAAAACTTCTGTTCAGGAAAAAATACATAAAGATTCCTTTCCAAATTATGCTCATTGATAGTGCACCTGACCACTGAACAACAGTAATGGAGATGTACTAGAAGATTCGTAATTTCATGCCTACTGACACAGCATCCTATCTGCAGCTCACAGTTTAAAGAGCCATTTTGAATTTTAAACTTCATTATTATTTAAGAAATACATTTCATAGATAGTGAGTTCCACAGTGTTTCTTGTGGTGGATCTAAATGACTAAATTGAAAATCTCTGGAAAGTGTTCCCCATTCTAACGGCATTAAGATCTTTGTTTATTGGAAGAAGTCAGATTATCAGTAGTATTAACAAGAATTTGGAAGAACTTGCTCCCATACCTCAAAAGGAGGTTTTGAGAGGTTCAAGACTTCAGTGGAGGAAGTAACTGCATATAAGGTGAAATAACAAAGGAACTAGAAGTAGAGCTGGATCCTAAAGTAATATCACTGAGTTGCTATAATCTCATGAAAAATTTTAACAGACAAGGAGTTGTTTCTTAGGAGTGAGGAAAGAAAATGATTTCTTGAGATGGAATCTACTCTTGGTGAAGATGCTGCGAACATTGTTATGATGACAATAAATAAAACTCAGAGAACTATGTAAACTTAGCTGATAAGGCCACAGCTGGATCTGAGAACAGTTACTCCAATTTGGAAGTTCTTATCTAGATAAAATACAATCAGATAGCGTTGCATGCTGCAGAGAAATCTTTCCTGAAAGGAAGAATCAGTTTATGCGGGCTAGATGTGGTGGTACACAGCTCTCATTGCACCACTCTGGGAGGCTGAGACAGGATTATGAATTTGAGCCTAGCCTGGGAAATGTAGTGAGTTAATGAAACCTTGTCTCAAGACAAAACTTTTGCGAGTCAGTTGATACAGCAAACTTAATTATTATCTTATTTTAAGAAATTGCTATAGATACCTGAACTTTTAGCAACCACCTTCCCAATCAGGCTAAATCCATCAATATGAAGGCAAGATAGTCTTCTATCACCAAAATGATAGTGATTTACTGAAGGTGCAAATGATCATTAGCATTTTCAGCAATAAATGTTTTTAAATTAAGGTATGCACAAGCTTTCTTAGATATAATGCTTATGATGCACACTTAATAGACTACACTATAATGAAAAGTAACTTTTATGTGCACTGGGAATCCAAACCATTTGTTTGACTAATTTTAATACAATATTCACTTTATTGGGGTGATTTGAAACCAAACATATAGTCACTAAGGCTTTGTGTATGGATTGCTTATTCTTGGATTTTGTTAAACCTCTTTGCGAGAGGAGTTATTTTTGACCCTGATGGGTGTTATGACTTGTGTCTAAATATCTCCCCAAATCCTCATGCAGTCATAAGTGGGGCTTTTCAGAGGGTTCTAGATCTAGGATATATTTCACAGGAACTAAGTGTGTGATGCTGGGATTAAGGGTTTGTGATTAATAAATTAGTCCACTGATTGGTTTGGCACAGTTCCGGTTGTGGATAACGGAAGTCCCGCCCTGTGTGCAGGTGGCACCACCCAAAGGGCAGGTAGCCTGGAAGGGATAAGAGCTGCTGCTCCCTCACTCCTTCACTGCTTTGCCGCGTTTTTCCTGCCTTCTGCCTGCCATGAACTGTTTCTCCTCTATGATGTCCCTCTGTCCTGCCACTCTGCCTCAGAACCAGACACTATTTACTGAATCCTCTACAACTGTGAGCTACAATAAACCTTCCCCCCTTCACTTTGGGTGTCAGGTATTTTGTCTCAGGAATGACAGAAGTAAAATAATGAAGTAGTTTGTATCAGCTGACCCCCTCTCAAAAACAATTGGTGAGAGGGTAAAAGACTGGTTAAAAAATACAACGTAAGCTCAACAAATATGATGACTATCTAAATTTTTTAAATGTATTACAGCAAAAGACACATGGTCATTCATTTCCTTTAGAATACTCCCTCCAACTTTGAAGAAATGGTCCCTAGTTTCAGACACACTTATTCCATCATTCTTGCCACTCTTTAAGCAGTTCTGGGAGTTCTCTTTTGTAAATGTTCTGGAAGTTCTCTAGTTTTAAGGTACAATATTAATTACAATATCAATCCATCTTTAGGTGAATCTAAAGCATCACCACCAAAATCTGCTTCATTAGAAGCAAAAGCTGCTAAAACCAAAATCTTTTAATAATGCTTAAATAGTAACTTTAATGAATTGCTGGAGATTTTAATGTGGACTAATGTCTCAGTTACTTTCTTATTGCTGGGATGAAATACCCAACACCCACAAGTTAAAGAAGAAAAGATTTATTTTAGCTATTTTAGCTCATAGTTTGTAGAGTCCATAGTCTTCTGTCTTCAATAAATCCATTCAGCCACACCCAGAACTATGCTAATCCTATCCATGAAGTGAATCAATTATGACACACTGATAATCCAAATTCACACATCCTGTATCCAGCCACCTCTAAATAGCCACCTATGAATGCATAACATGCCACCTATGAATGCGTCAGGCTTTGGAGAGACATCTAGATATAAGCCATAACATTCTGCCCCTGGACCCCAAAAGACTCGTGAACATCCCTTTATGCAAAATGCATTTAGTCCATCTCCAAGAGTTACCAAAGTCTCAAAAGTGTCAACACTGCTGAGAAGTCCAATTCCAAAATGTGCTCTGAAATTTAAGGCAAACTCTTAGCAGCCAGACCCTGTAAAAATGGAAAGGAAGTTAATTCCAACCTACAGTGGCACAGCATTCCCACTCCAAAAGATACAAATGGGATAGAAAGGAAGGAGGGACAAAGGCAAGACTAAAACCCAACAGGGCAAACATTGAATTCCCATAGTTCTATGTCCAGCACCTGGGCCAGTCCATAGCAAGACATGAACGCCAGTTGCATGGGTGGCTTTACCAGGGTTTGCCAGTGGTTGTAGCCCACGTGGCTTCTCTCTTGGGCCAGCTTTGCTCACTCCTTGCAGCTTTCCTGAGGTAATCCACATTCCTGGCTTCTCCAACCTTCTGGGTTCTCCACTGGGCCTTCAGCTTTGCACTCAGAGCTTCACACATTGCCCTCTTAGGGACACACTGCCTTGCCTCCCAGACCTTCTTCTGAAATCTATGTGGAAACCTTCAGGACCCCACAACTCTTGCATTCTACATACACCTAAGACAAGAGCCATGCCAATGATGCTGAAGTCCGCCACCAGGTAGAACAATGGCCAGGTTTCTTTTCTCTCTCTGTTGTAGGGGTCAAGAGTCAGGATTCCTGAGCACTCTGAACCCAATCCCAAGGAACAAATTCCCTAGGCCTCCAACATTCTGGAAAATGGTGCCCTGAGGTTCTCTTGTGAAAACAGTCTTTTTCCTTTGCAATTTTGAGGCTTCAAAGGATGGAGTCTTGCTGATTCTAGACCATTACTTTTTGTCATCCTCTTCTGAAATACTTGACTTTCTACTCAGCTCCATCTGTGCAGGCTGCTACTTTACTGTATCTTTCTTTCTGGCTAAACTCAAAAGCTTTTAAATCATTCTTCTGGGCCATTTGCTCTTGATTCTCAACATGGATCTGGCTAAACACCCCCAATAGTAGCCCTGCCATGGCTCCACATGAGACTACTTTGAAATTTCCTCTCCCATATTCATTAGTCCACTGCCTTTAATCTTGATCTCAGACAAAGTCCTGGGACATAACCAAAATGCAGACAAACTTTTAGCCAAAGTATAACACTCGGTCTGGAGGCCAACTACCAATACAGGCCTGTTCCCAAGTGAAACCTCCCAACAAGGGTGATGGGTGATTCTAACCAGAGTCGCCCATCAAGTTTGGGTTAGAGCAATCTAGGACTGCTTTTTAACCTGACATCTCCAAACCTTTTCAAATTCCTTCCACAAGACAGATCCAAAGGCTTCTAAACCAGGTGATCAGGTTGTATCACAAGGATGACCACATTTCTGATAATAAAATCTGTTTTAGTTACTTTCTCATTGCTGGGACAAATTACCTGATATCCATAAGTTAAAAGAGGAAAGGTTCATTTTAGCTCACAGTCTACAGAGGTTTCGGTCCAAGTCAGCTGATTCTAAGGCAGAACAGCAGGCAAAGGGATGTGGCAGAGGAGTAGCAGTCCCTGGTGGGGCAGTTAGAAAGCAGCAGCAGTGAATCTCCCTTGCCCTCTTCACATGACAACCCTATGGGCTGATGCCACTTACACCCCATATGGCTCTTCTATCTTTAGTAAATTCAGTCAGCCACTCTCAGACCCATGCCAATCCAGTCAGTGGTGTGATGCAGTTATCATACACCTATAACCCATATTCACATAGTCTAAACCCAGCCACCTCCAAAAACTCCCACCTATGAGCATGTGCAGCTTTGGGAGGATATCTAGATTCAAACCATAACAACTAACAGTAGTAAAAAGATAACCCTAAGAACTGCAGTCTTATGGATCACCTGTTACTTTTTGTAGGGTCTATGAACTATCTAGAGGCTCTGACCATGGGACAATAAGGATAATTAGGTGAAATATGACCACTTTGTGCTCCATAACAAAAGCCAACTCTCCAAGTAAAAAACATGTAAAAAATAGTAAAAAACCAAAGCATTCCTCACACCAATGCCTTCTGTAGCATTTCTGCCTCACATAAGGAAGGAAAAGCTATACCTCTGGAGTAAAATTATGAAGGTGATAACCCATAAACACAAGCCCACTAAAAGACTGAGCTTAACCATAATGTTACAGAGCATTGCTCCTCTGTCTTATTTGAGTAGCACACCAATGACACAGAAACAGTATATTTCAGCTGAAGAGCTTGCATTGCACAAAACATTGCTCAGAAGAAGTAATTAGGTAAATGTAATTCAAGGAAAGTGTTTTGCATTGCCTAATTTAATATATGTTTTCAAACAAAGAATTACAGAGAATCCCAGAAGGTAAGGAAAAAATATATATTCTAAATAAACAAAGCATCAGAACCAGACACAAGTAGTTGTTGGAAACACTAGGCAGGAAATTGCAAATAACTATTATTAATATTAAGGACTCTAGTGGAAAAGTAGAAAACATCCCAAGAATAAATGGCTAATATAAGCAGAGGGGTGAAAACTACAAAGAAATCTAAAGGAAGTGCTAGATTTCAAAATTACTATAACAGAAATGAAGAATAGCTTTGATGGAATGTTCAGTTTACTAGATGTGGCTGAGAAAGGGATCAATGAGCTTAATGATAGCTCAATAGAAATCCTCCAAAATAACAGCAAATTAATTAATTTAAAATAAAAGAAATGAATCAGTAGAACAGGAAACACGACATTTGAGAAAATGGAACCATTTAAAAACATATAGCACAACTGCATAAACCAGAAGGAAAAGAAGGAGAATAGAGCAGAATAATAGTACGGCTTGAGGTCATTCAAGGATTTAAATAGCAAAGGCTGAGAACTTCCCAACCTTAATGAGAAACACAAAACACAGACCCAGGAAGTTCAGTGACCAACACACAAGATAAATACCAAAAAACCAGAGACAGAAAGAGAAAAAAAATTACGGAAAACAAGCCATAAGAGAAATACTGTTTTACTTTTAGAAGAACAAGTATATGAAGCAATAGAAAACACCGTGAGACGCTGAAGA
This sequence comes from Dinomys branickii, assembly GCA_004027595.1. NCBI lineage: Eukaryota > Metazoa > Chordata > Mammalia > Rodentia > Dinomyidae > Dinomys > Dinomys branickii. Next base: position 6,379 of record PVLD010014324.1, on the reverse strand, counting down.
TGGGAGTGAAATAATTATAGCAGCACAATTCATAGCACCTAGATCTTAGAAGTGGCCTGTGTGTCCATCAACATGTGAAGAGATAAAGAAAATGCGGTGTTTATACACAATGAAGTACTGTTCTGCCATAAAGAGGGACTTGAGGCATTTGTAAGAAGATGGAAGCACCTTCAGACAATAATGTTAAGAAAAACCAAATAGAAAAGATCATTAAATATTGCATGGTTTCTCTTATATGAGAAGCCCACCCTGTACCTTAAAGAGCAAAACAGAAGAAAGATAATAAGAATTAGGGAGATAGATCTTCCTCCAATGGGAAGGGGATCAAGAGATGGAGGGAAGGGGAGGAAAGGAGATTTAAAAGGGAATTAAAATATGCTACATACACGTAACAAATCCTCACAAGGAATCTAAACATTATGTACTGCAAATATGTAAAAATAAATAAATAAATATCACCATCATAGAGATGTATATCCTGCAAAATTATCTTCGGAAATGGAGGAGATATAAGACTTTCTCAGACAAATATATTGAAGAAACTTATCCCCAATAGACCGTTTCTCTAGGATTGAAATAAGTCTTTCCGGCAGAAGAAATATGATACAGATCATATATACCAATTACATAAAAAGGAAGTGCCAGGGAAGGACTGAACGAGAGCTGTGGTAGGCAGCTCTCCATCCATGGGACAAAAGGCATGAACAACGTGAAAGAGAAAAGATTTCTCTTGACTGACAGTTTCAGTGGTTTCAGTGCCTGGTCAGCTGGATCCATTTGTTTTAGACCTGTATCGTGGCAGAAGCATCCCAAGGGAAGTGTGAAACAGAGGCAGCTTATTGCTGCCAAGAAGACACGGGAGGAACCGGGGACTAGGTAGAGTCCCCGAGGTCAGGACCCCAGTACCCACTACCTTCAGGGCGGCCCTGCTCCCTGAGTTTGCCTTGCCTCCCAACAGTGCCATGAAATTATGATATCATCAGTAGCTCAATTCATTGATGAAGTTAGAGCCCTCTTGATTCAATCACTTTGAGCAAGTCCCACCTTACAACACATGAAATTTTGGGCGGAACATTTTACATCTAAACGAAAGCAAAATAAAATATTTTACTTTTTGTATTTTAAGTTCAGAATGTTTGTTTAAAGTAATAGTAACAATATTTGGGTGACTCTAGCATGTAGGTAGATCAAATGAGAAATAGCAATAGGGAGATGAATTTAGGGTAATCTGTACACTAGTACTATCTGTGAAGCAAAATAGTGTTATTTGAAGGTACACTTAGATTAAAATACTTGCACTACTCAAGTGCAACACCACAGAAAAGGCTGCCGTCCTATCCCAGTCCCAAAGCGAGGACCAAACCGGGGCCTGAAACTGTCACTCTCGCAGGCTGCACCGAAACACCCAGTGCCCTTGTCAGGGTGGCATCAGTGAAGAGGAAGTCTGAGCTGTTTACTCCTGCCAGGTGGCACCGAACTCCCTGCTCAGTGTCACAAGAGACCAAGTGGGGCGCCCAGACTTCCAGGTGGTAATGAGATGCCTCTTCTCCTCCACGCTGGGATGGCGACAGAAGAAGCCTAATGGGGAGTCCGGAGCATCACCGCACCGAGCGTAACAAGTCCACTCCCTGCCCGCTCGCTCTCACATCAGTTAAGCCAAGGCAGAGAGCAGTGGTAGAGCATCTGTACCCTCAGCATTAGGGTACTCTCTCCGAAGGGTCAGTGGGGAGCTCCGATTCCATTGCCTGTGCACGGGTAATAAGGATCCCTGACCCCCGCGTCTGAATGCAGGCCACGTTGGGAACCTGGACTTCTTTTCATATCTAGCACTGAGGCAGTATCTGCCCTTAGCCTGCCAGAGTGGTGTCAGAGAAGGCCAGCCAAAACAGAAGATTTCAACAAAATCTACTCTTTATAACACAATGCCCAGATATGATCACTTGTTATATTAATAACCAGAAAAATATTAATTTAAATTCAAAAGACAATTAATAAATGCCACTATTGAGATAGTAGATATGTTCAAATTACTTGAGGATTTTAAAACATCATAAAGATATTTCCATGAGAACTACAAATGTTAATGAAATAAATTTGAAAAAATACACTCACCAATGAAGTAGGAAATCCAAACCAAAAGAGCGAGAGAGAGAGATAAAGAAGAGCCAAATGGAAATTTAAAAGTTTTTAGTTTAAGAAATACAAAAACTGAAACAGAAAAGTCAGTGGGTGGGCTTAAAAGCAGACTGAAGAAAATTAAGCAAACTCAAAATAAAAAATAACCCAATTAATAAGTGGGTAAATGAATTAACAGATCATTTTAAAGACAAAAAATATAAACAACCAATAATAACATGAAAACTGTGCAGCTGCTTTAACCATTAGAGAAAGGCAATTCAAAACTACACTGAGATTCTACCTCACTTCACTAATAATGGTTATCATTAAGAACACATTTCTTGGGCCAGGGATTTAGCTCAGTGGTGCGGTGCCTGCCTGACAAGTGTGAGGACCTGAGTTTGGCTGCTGGTACCAAAAAAAAAAAAAAAAAAAAAAGACATTTCTCTTATTATGTTATATGACATTTTGGTGGGTTTTTTTCATAAAATAAAAACAATAAATAAAAGAGCTGGGCGTGGTGGCACCTGCCTATAACCCCAGCACTCAGAGGCTGAGGCAGGAGGGTCACCACAAGTTCAAAACCAGCCTACACTACATAGTGAGATTCTATCTCAAAACAAACAAAGAATACAAAGAACAAGAATTACTGCCAAGAATGCGGGAGAAGAGCACCCTTATACACGTTGGTAGGAATGTAAATTAGTATAGCCACGATGGAAATCCATCATTTCTCAAAAAAACTGAAAGTAGAGCTACGATTTGACTCAGCTATACCATACTTTACTATATTTGCGAAGAATTAAAATTAGCATACTATAGAGATACCTGCATGTCTATGTTTACTGCAGTTCAATTCATAGCTAAGTCTATGGAATCAGTCTAGGGCCCATCAACAGATCGAGAAAAGGTAGTATATCTACACCGTGAGCTATGAGGGGTGAAGTCACGTCATTTGCAGGAAAATAGGTAGAAGTGGAGATTGTCACGTTAAGTGACATAAACCAGACTCAGAAAGACATATTTTCTCCCCTATGTGCAATCTGAGAGAAAAAAAGAGAAGGGAGGGGGGAGGAGAGGAGGGGAGGGTAGAAAAAGGAGAACTAAAGGTGGATATAGATATGGAGATGTCTGGCGCGATTTTGCTGAATGTTGGTAAAAGCACACTGGGATTCGGAGTGCTTATTAAACTTCTTTTTTGTACTTTCTGTTATATTAAAATTTTAAAGTGAGTATGTATTTTGTTGCAGAATCACCAACTTGTTCTATTGAAAGATTATAAATGGAAGGAATAAAACAACTAAAAATATTTGAAGGAAAATTACTTCTGGAATTTAATTATCCTCAAACTAAATTATCCAAAAATAAAAACTCAAATTGAAAATATCCTATCAGAAATTATTTAATTAGGGTCAACTTACATTTCATACAACACAAAAAATACCTTTGCTTTACCCTGATCTTGGAGTCTAATTAGTACATAAGTATTGCTTTCCCTTTCAGTTCCTTTGTGTCTCTCTTAACACACACATCTGCACAAGCACATGCACATACATTCATAGTAAATAGTCCTTTCAAAGATGCTGTAGGCTGACAGCTAGGTTTTTTAAAATATAGGTGGCAATGGTCATGAAAATAGTAATATCAATTCAGATTTCCTTTTGGTGCAACATTCCACTGTGAATATCCTCTAAGAAGTTACAGTAATATGACACTAAGTTTCCTGAGATAAAAGTCAGGTGCAGAGTGTCAGTGAGTATAGCTGGATAAGCAGGCGTGTGTGTATGTATCTGTATGCACATGCACACACTACGTCTTTATGAACATCATTGTGCAGAGGATAATTTCACCACTGTTTTTTTCTGCATATGTGATGCACGCATGTTAGGACAAGTGATTTCATGTACTCAGTGGGAAACTGAAATAATGAACATGTCTTAAGAAATCTACCTTCAGCTACATGCTATCTTCCAAGTGAAAACTGAGGTATGTAGAGATCTAATGGAGAATATTATACATAGAGTCAAAAGCTGTCCCCTAGTATGTGACCTTAACTGACCTCCTTTCCAACATTCTAGATTTCATGTCCCTTTGGTCATTAGTAATAATGATGACCTCGCGTTTTTACCCGAAGTTAATATATCTAGATATAGAAGAGTAAGCAAAATCTCTCCCCTGGATTACAGTTCTTACATGATATTAGAATGCGTATTATTGTTTAGCCAATCCCTGACATACATTCATTCAATTCAAGCTACAATTACAAATTAGTTCTCCAAGTTAACCTTTTTAATTCTCACATCAACAATCAGATAATTTCAAAGGAAACTTCTTAATTACAGACTGCTGGCCAAATAGATTAATTTGTATATTGGAATTTTTTTTGTCCTTTTTGAGACAAGATTTCACTAGGTAGTTCATGCTGACCTTGAACTCACTTTGTAGCCCAGAATGGCCTCAAACTCATAGCAGTGCTCCTGCCTCAGCCTCTGGAGTGCTGGGATTACAGGCATGTGCCGTATAGTGGAATTTTCTGGTGGTGAGTATTTATGTATGGCTTAATGTAACAGAAATTGTTCTAATAAATCCACAAATGTCAGCAGTGTCTTAGTTACTTCCTCATTATTGGGACAAAATATCTGATACCCATAAGCTAAAGGAGGAAATATTTATTTTAGCTCACAGTTTGTAAAGGTTTCAGTCCATCATTGCCTGGTTCTAAGGCAGGGCTGCACAGCAAAGATGCCGGACAGAGGAGAAACAGTCCATGGCAAAGTAGGCAGAAAGTGCCACAGTAGCAGCAATCTGCCTTCCATCTTTTCCTTTATATTCCATCCAGGCTACAAGTCCATTGGTTGGTGCTACCCACACCCAGGGCAAAGCTTCCCATTATCCACACCCAGAATGATGCTACACTTATTTAGTTATTAAACACCTTTAATCCATATTCACATACCATAGATCCGGCCACGCCCACCTCCACCCTCCCCCCGTGAGTGCATGAGGCTTTGGGAGACATCTAGGTATGAGCTATAACAAGAGGTTTGACAATCTAAGTTTGTTTCTTACTAAAATGACAGTTCAGTACTGAAAGATGGCCTTACACAGGGCCTTTCTAGAATCTATGTATTTATCATTTTGTGACTTCTCCTCAGACTTTTCCATTTATCTGGTAAAATGGGAAAGACGCTATTAGAGATCTGGGAACCCACACCTCCAGCTACTTCATCCCTAAAGCAACGCATGACTTCTGCTCACATTAATTTGAAATGAGTCCCCTCTTGTGGGTAGGGCAGTAAAAAATAGGCTCTGGCCAGGCACGTGTTTCTTGACAATGTCTCTTCCCATTGGAAGGAATAACAAATTTCTGATACTTAGTAAACTGTCCTCCTCCTATCCAAGGGGCAACAGCAGGTGAGTGTGAGGTCCAGTCCCGCAATCACATGATAGAGTTGGTTGCTGTGTAATTTCTGCACGCAGGTGTTTTGTATGATTTGTCTTGGATTTTTAATTATCTGGCACCCAGGGGTAATTTTGATACCAGCTAATTTATCATAGCTGAACAGAAAGTATTATTTAATTTGGTTCTAACCCAGCATTTCCTAAATTTATTAGACTACAAAACCCATTTTTCTACTGATAACAATTACTAAAACACTCTGAATAACATCGTTACGAAGAAAAGAGTAGTTGTACCACCTCTATGCCTTTACTCATCTCCTCAGTTTTTGCTTTTGCAGTTTTGGCTTTGATTTTATTGTGTTGTGTATAATTGTTTTGCTCTCTTAGAAAATTTGAGTAGCCCATTATCTCTTGGTTTTTGTGTTTTTTCTGTTGTTGAGAGGATTAATTGTCTGACTAAATTTGCATGTCTGTATATGGGTTTATATATTTACACTTCGAAGATATCAATGGATAAAGCAATAACCACTGTTGAGACCATATCACCTTGTCTATAGATTAGTTGTGATTCTACTATTTTTTATGCCAATTGGTGTATGTTTGTCAATATGTTTTTGTACTTTTATTTTTTTAATAAAAAAATAAAATGAAAAAATAAAAATAAAAATAAATAAATAAATAAATAAATAAATAAAAGAGTCGATATGGTTGAAACAGGCAAGACTGAAGGCTGTTGAAAAGCAGTTACTCTTTTTTTTTTATTTTAGAAACATAAAAGTACAAAAACATATTGACAAACAGACACCCATTATCATAGAAAATAGTACAATCACAACTAATCTATAGACAAGGTGATATG
>PVLD010014323.1:0-52785 GCA_004027595.1 Dinomys branickii | reverse complement strand
TCCCTGGCTCCCAGCATCTGGGGCTTTCCCACGTCTCGCCCCGGCAGCCTGGTCCACCCCTACCACATCTCCCCCGGCATCTCAGAGAAATACGCCCAGTTTAAACTTCCCAGCCGAGGTCCCGGCATTCACGCTCGCCAAGTCTGTCTCGAGCTGGTGGTGTTTATTAAGGAGGTTCGCTCCCTTGCTGCTCACCTGGTCGCCATCTTCCCCGGATCTCTTATATAAGGTATTCTTGACAAAGAAGAAAGAGACCACAATCTCAAGAACAACAATAGAAAGGAATCTTCAAGCAGAACAAGCAAGTAAACAGCAAAAATAGGAAAGCAACAACAAGTAAATAGCATGACAAGAATAAGCCAACGTATAATAGATATAACCATTAATGCAAATGGCCTCAATTCACCAGTCATATGAAACAGACTGGCAGAGTGGATTAAGAAACAAAATCCATTTTATATAATGGAACATTATTCAGCTATAAAGAAAGACAGTTTTGGGGACATTGTAGGCAAGTGGTCAAAACTGGAGTCCATACTCATAAGTGAAATAAATCAGCGGTACATGAGCAGGCAAAGTATTGTGTCACTGGTGTAAGAACCTGAGGGTGGGAATATAAACTAAGAGACATGGAGGAAATCTGTTCAAAATCAAGGAACAGATGGGACGAGGGAATGGAGAAAAGAAAGAGGCAAAAATGTATGTATGTATATATGTAGATACATATGTGCAGGAGGGCTAACATGGTTCTACTATTGTATTATATCACTTAATGCTAAGGAATAGTTGATGCGGGTTATTTGAACAATCTTGTATGTCTGTATGTGTTATCCTGAGCACACACTTTGAGGATGTCAATTTGCAAAGCAGCAACTACTGTTGGTTCTCTGATGCTTTGTCTATAATTCAATTCTGATCTTACTGTTATTGTACTATTTGTGCCTCTTTGTTAATGCTTTCCAGTTTCTTTCTTTCTTTTTTTTTCTTTTTTTTTTCCTGTTGTTGAGATGATTAATTGTTTGACCAATTTCACATGTCTGTATTTGTGTTCATAAATATACACATCGAAGATATCAATGGGTAAAGCAACAACCATTGTTGAGTCCATGTCACATTGTCTGTAAATCAGTTTTGATTGTACTATTTCTTATGCTACTTTGTGTCTGTTTGTTAATATGTTTTTGTGCTTTTACCTTAAAAAAAAAAAAAGAAACAAAATCCAACGATATTCTGTATAGAGGAAACACATTTTACTCAAAAGGAAATCCACAGACTGAAAGTTAAAGGATGGAAAACAATTCTCCATGCAGCAGGTTCCCAGGAAAAAGTAGGGGTAGCTATTATCTTTGCAGACTATGTAAACTTCAATGCGACAGCAATCAAAAGGGATAAAGAAGGCCACTACATACTAGTTAGGGGAAAGCTACAAGAGGAAGAGATAACAATCCTAAACATTTACGCGCCAAATACTGGAGCACAAAACTTTATAAGTCAAATCTTAACATACATGAAGAACCAAATAATTAATATATTTTAGTAGGGGACCTAAATACCTCTTTGATGCAAAAAGACAGGTCAACTGGACAAAAAATTTGCAAAGAAATAACAGACTTGAACCAAAAATGCGAACAAGTGGACTGAGCAGATGTATACAGAGTGTTCCACCCCCCAACATCAGAATAAACATTTTTCCCAGCTGCACATGGATCTTTCTCTAAAATAGACCACATTCTAGCCCATAGAGCATACCTACCTAAACACAAAAGAACTGAAATAATACCATGCATATTGTCTGACCACAATGCAATGAGATTGGAAATTAATGACAAAGGGATCTCCTAAAACCCCATAAACACTTGGAAATTAAACAACAAACTCCTGAATAGCCAATGGGTCACACAAGAAATTAAAGGAGAAACTAAAAATACCTACAAAAAAACAAAATGCAAACACAACCTACAGGAGTCCCTGGGATGCAAAGAAAGCAGTCTTTGGAGGGAAATTTATAGCGATGAATTCCCATATAAAGAAAACAGAAAAAGAGCAAATAAATAGCCTAATGCTACACCTCAAACTTCTAGAAAAAGAAGAACATGCCAAACCAAATGCCCAAAGAAGGAAGGAGATTATAAAACACAGGGCAGAAATTAATGCAACTGAGATGAAGAAAACACTACAAAAAATAAATGAATGAAAGAGTTGGTTCTTCAAAAGAATAAGTAAAATTGATAAATGCCTAGCTAATTTTATCAAAAAAGAAAGGAAAGAATTCAAATCCATGCAATAAGGAATGAAAAGGATGAAATCACTACAGATCCCACAGAAATTCAAAAGATCATTAATGCCTACTTTGAAAATCTTTACTCCCATAGGATAGAAAACTCAGAAGAAATGGACAGATTCCTAGAAATGTACAAACTACCAAAATTGAATCAGGAAGATACAAAAATCCTGAACAACCCAATATCAATTAATGAGATTGAAAATGTCATTAAAAACGTACCAACAAAGAAAAGCCCGGGCCCTGATGGATTCACAGCAGAATTCTATAAAACATGCGGAGAAGCTTTAATGCCAACACTTCTCAAACTCTTCATTGAAATTGAAAAGAAAGCAATTATCCCAAACTTATTTCTGGAGGCAAGTATTACACTGATAACAAAACTAGGGAAGGACCCAACTAAGAAAGACAGCTATAGGCCAATCTTTCTAATAAACATAGATGCAAAGATACTCAACAAAATACTAGCAAATAGAATGCAGCGAATCATAAGGAAAATTATACACCATGCACAGGTTGGATTCCTTCCAGGAATGCAGGGATGGTTCAATATTCACAAATCAATTAATGTAATACATCATATCAATGGAGTCAAAGACAAAAACCACATGATCATCTCAACAGATGCGGAAAAAGCTTTTGATCAAGTCCAACATAAATTCATGTTAAAAACCCTAGAAAAAATAGGAATAGATGGCCTCTACCTCAATCTGATCAAAGCCATCAATGACAAACCAACAGCCAACATCATACTCAATGGACAAAAACTGAAAGCTTTCACTTTAAAGACAGGAACAAGACAAGGATGTCCACTGTCACCACTCCTATGCAACAGAGTTCTGGAAATATTAGCCAGAGCAATTAGACAATACACAGAAATAAAATGAATAAGAATAGAAAGGAAGAGGTAAAACTATCACTATTTTCAGATGACATGATTCTTTACATGGAAGACCCCAAAAACTCCACAAGAAGACTCCTTCCATTAATAGACAAATTCAGCAGAGTAGCTGGATACAAAGTCAAAACCCAAAAATCAGTAGCATTCCTATACACAAATAACAAACAGTCTGAGAGAAATTAAGGAAACTATACCTTTTACAATAGCATCCAAGAAATTAAAATATTTAGGAACCAATCTAACAAAGGATGTAAAAGATTTAGTCAATGAAAATTACAGTACTCTGAAAAAAGAGATCAGTGAGGACTTCAATAAATGAAAAAACATTCCCTGCTCATGATTAGGAAGAACCAACAGTGTGAAAATGGCCATACTACCAAAATTGTTATACAGATTCAATGCAATTGCATTAAACTACCATTAGCATACATCACAGATCTAAAGAAAACATGCCTTAAATTCATCTGTAACTCGAAGAGACCCAGAATAGCAAAAGCAATCCTGAACAACAAGGACAAGTCAGGTGGAATCCCAATCCCTGACCTGAAATTATACTACAGAGGCTTCTGTAATAAAATCAACATGGTACTGGTGAAAAAACAGACCTGAGGATCAATGGAACAGACTGGAAGATCCAGTCATAACCACAATCACACTCAGCCAGCGAGTATTTGACAAAGGGGCCAAACATACTGGAAAAGAGATAGCCTGTTTAATAAATGGTGCTGGAAAAATTGGCTTGCCTCTTGCCAAAGACTGAAAATAGACCCAAGTCTATCACCATGCACCAAACTCAAGTCAAAGTGGATCACAGATCTCAATATTAAAACAGAAACTCTAAATCTATTGGAAGAGAAAGTAGGTAAAAATCTTGAAGGCGTAGGAGTATGCAAAGAGTTTATGAACCAAATTCAAACTGCAAGGGAAACACTTCAAAGAATCAATAACTGGGACCTCATCTTACTGAAAAGTTTTTGCGCATCTAAAGAAATCACCAGCAAAGTGAAAGGAAAACCCACAAATTGGGAAAAAATCCTAGTGGCTGTCCCTCGGACAATGGTCTTCTACGTAGAACATACAAAGAATTAAAAAACATGAACCTGTCCAAATTCAAAGACCCAATCCAGAAATGGGCATCTGAGATGAATACACACTTCTCAGATAAAGAAATACAGATGGAAAATAAATATAAGAAAAAATGTTCTACATCTTTAGTCATTCTAGGAATGCAAATAAAAACAACATTAAGATTTCATCTTATTCCAGTAAGATGGGCCAGCCTTAAGAAATCATCCAATAACAAATGCTGGCGAGGCTGTGCAGAAATAGGAACTCTTCTACACTGTTGGTGGGAGTGCAAGCTGGTGAAACCACCATGGAGATCGATTTGGAGATTCCTTAGCAAACTAGGTCTTGAGGTCCCCTTCTGGAGACCCAGCTATTCCCCTTCTGGGTATTTCCCCAGAAGATCTTAAAGCATCATATCACCGTGATATATGAGCACCCATGTTTATAGCAGTGCAATAGCTAAATTGTGGAAGCAATGGTAATACAACAACCATTGGTAATTCCCTGTCACTTTGTCTGTAATTAAATTTTGATTGTACTGCTGTTGTTCTACTTTGTCTTTTTCTTAATGTTTTCCTTTTTTGTTTGTGCAGGGGTTTTTTTTAGGGGGGGTTATTTGTTATAGTTTCAAAAAAATAAAAATATAAAGAAACAAATGGACACTCTGAGAGGCACATCCCCGCTGATACCCTCGACCGTCGCACTCTGTTCAGTAGAGCATTCACAGTGCATCCCAAGGAGTTCAGAAAGCAGGTGCAGAGAGATATGGGCCCTGGGTTCCACTGCTGATATGTTCATGAGGGATGGCATTCTTTGCATGTACTCCTGAAAATGTTCTGGCTATCATCTCACTCCTTTCCTCCTGAGGCAGAGGTGGCTGATCTGACTGAAAAGCTTAGGCATAGCTCTTGGACATTCTGAGCCCGGGAATGAGAACAGTTCTTCCTTTGGTGTCCTCAGGAAGAATATTGTAGCGTCCTCTGCACTACGGTAGGAAGACGAGATAACTTCAGGCCTTCTTACTAGGACTTGCTAAATAGCTTGCCTAATTCCACTTTAGCAAGCATATTACCCCTCTGCTCTCCCCTTGGGCTTTGATCCGTAATGAAGACGTTTTTAGAACCCTGTGTGCCAGTTAGTATCCTTCCCAGTGGCATCTGAGTGCATATAACAATGAAGGGTGCTGCTTGTAAGTACTTAAACCCTTAGTAAGTAAAACAGGTCCAAAGTACTTCATTAACTTTTTTTGGTCTTTCTGAAACAGAGTCTCACTGTGCAGTTCAGGTTCACCTTGAACTCACTTTGTAATCTAAGCTGGTCTTGAAACTTGCAATGATTCTCTTGCCTCAGCCTCCTGAGTGCTGGGATTACAGATGTGTGCCATCACACCAGGCTGGCTACTTTATTAATTTGCTAAGGATGCCATAGCAAAACACTGTAAGCTGGGCAGAGTGGATTGGTCAGAAATGTGTCTTTCTCATACTTCAGAAGGCTAGGAGTCCAAGATCACAGTATTGGCAGATTTGACTTCTTTCAATGCCTCTCCTCTTGATTTGTATGAGGGCAACTTCTCAGTCCAGCTCACATCCCCGCTAACTCTTCCTCTTCTAAGAACACAAATGGCATTAGATTAGGACCCCACCCTTATGAGGTCATTAAACCTCAGTTACCCTTTTTTATGAAAAGCAAAACAAAATATGATGACAAAATAATAGGAGACTAATAACAGTACACATTTGATTTCTTTTGACGCCTCTCCCTGGATTTGTAGAACAATAACTGTGTATTGTTATCTTAAAAATAGTTACTCACAGTACAAGAGGCCTTATCTCCAAATATAGTTGCTTTGGAGGTTAAAGCTCCCGATTCATTCAGGAGAAACCACTCCAATTTGTAATAAACACATGAAAAAAACTTCACTTTTAAGTAACTTTTTAAAAAGTCAACTCTGAGTTGTTAAAACAAGATAGACTCAACAGTCATAAAGAAAGTTGAAATTAAAGAGCATTCAAAGCTATATCTTGACCAACATTTGAAAAAAATATGACTATAGTACTATAATGATACAGCCCATAGTGGTTGAATACAGTAAAACCAATAGACACTATGATAGAAATAAGAGGTGGTGAAAAACAGAAACAAACAACCTAGAAGATATCATAGTTATGAATTTATCTCTGACAACACAACTTTAAAATATACATGGCAAAATTTCTCAGAATTGCATATAATAATTACTGACCATAGTAGATTTTGCCGCATTTTTCTCAGAAGTTAACATGGAAAGCATAGGCCAAACTGGTAAAATCCTAAGCAATTAACACAATTAAAATAAATCATCTAGCAGAGAGAATGTTTACCCTAAAACACATATGCAATTATAAAGGTTTAGGAGCCAGCAATTTCAAGAAAAACAAGAGATTGGAAACGTAAGGGATATTTTGCAGGCACCAAGACTTCACATACAACAGACAACCTGACCTAAAAGAACGGAAAAATGGAGGCATCAATCAGTGGTATTGGAAAATGTTATCTCCCTAAAGGTAACAGTACAATTAGATTTATATCTTATATAGTACCCCAAGCTACTTCATCTTAATTTTAAACTTTGTATGCAAATCTGTACAATCTACAGGAGAAAACAAAGAATATATCCATTGCCCTGACTGGTGTATTGGAAAAAACACTAGTTTCACTAGTTCACTAGTATCATTACATGAAAATAAAAATAAACCATAAAACTTGTAATAAACTATTATTGAGACATTGATAGATAAAAGATATGTGTCAGTGTATAAGAAAAACTCAGTGTCTAGAATGTATGCACTGCATTTCAATAAAATGTCATTTATAAATAGAAAAGGTGATAATGCTTGTAAAAAAAAAAAACAGGAAGCTTGTAGGTGAACAAACCTGAATGCAATAAATATAAAAATAAAGTAATGGACTCACTAGACATTAAGACAAATGAAACCTTCACTATTAGTGAGGGAACAATAAAAACTAAGACTGGGAAAATAGAAGGAAAGTTTTATTTTGGTAATTGGAGTCACTTTGGAGTTTATCTATATTTAAAAATAAATGTTGATGCGTGAATTAATACCCAGTCCCCCTTGTATTCAGATCTGAGTTAATATGAAATTATCAAACATGGGCCAGAACATTATTTGAAAAGAATTATGTTTATAAGAAACATCAAGGATAGTAACAGAAAACATCAAAGATGCTGCTAAGATGAGTAGACTTGGAAGAAAGATATTTGTAGCGATCAGCAATCCTTACGGTCCAGTACAATGAAAATCATGGATGTCTTTGGAACAGATGTCAGGCACATCTGAGTACAATGCGTTACAAAAAGTTTAGGCTCGCAAAGGTTAGATGATTTCTCTCTGATGCAAACCTACTATGTGCCTGGTCTCTGCTGGGTCCCTCCTCACTGCAAAAAGGAAACTGAGAAGGAACAGGAAGTAAGTGCCAATGTGCCACTTGCCCTTTCTGAGGAATAAACTCCTTTGTCCTTGTCTCAGGAGTCTCCTACCTTCAACAGAATTAATGCAACTGTGGCAGGATAATTCATACACATAATAAGCTTACAAGTAAGGTAAATTTCTAAATGTTAGCAGTCACTCAGACATGCACAAATTAAGCATGGCACAATTTATAACCATAAAAATTATGATCAAATGAAATGTACAGTGGTAAGATATATTTCTAAAAATCATATTACACAATACAGCAGTTAAACTGAGTGAAGTTAATGAGTTATGTTTAATCGTTATGATTGGTACCATTATAGTCTAGGTTACTCTACTGTTGGCAGTTTTTAATGACCCAACATTTATATCAACATCAATAGATCTCAGAAATATAAAACTGAAGTTTAAATATTGATTTGTTCCTGGAAAAACAATGTATAGAAATGTTTAAAATGGGACCATACTCTTTCTATTCATACTGAGGGAACAGATACTCTATTCTATTGTAGAAAAGACTCCCACTTTAGGATAATAGTGGGGCCCAGGCTGAATGAAAGGAGGATGAATAACTGGGAGATTTCAAATTCTTGCTCCAATAACAAGAAAGGACAGAAGTAAGTATCATAATATGCTAAGTAGTTCTACTTATATGTGTGCATACTTGGTAGTTTGCATACAGGTTCCTGAGCCCCTTTTGCTGTGCTATAGGTGCATTATTTCCTAATTAAATACAGTATTAAATTAATGTAATATATTTATGCTGGGGCTCAAAACGGTGACCACAGCCGGGAAGGTTGGCCCCTCCAAAAGGCTTTCCAGATCTCTTCAATTCAGTTCCCTGCCCTCTCATTTTCTCAAAAGGCTCACTTTGGTGTACAGGCCGTTGGTTTTTTCTTTTCTAGAAAATGTATTATGAGTCACTCTGAAGGGTATGGGCCTACCATAAAAATTTCAGCTTGTGTCACTAAATGTCATACAGTCCAACAGTAGGAAATTTTTCTCTCATAATGAGAAATGCAAAATCTGAGCTGGTTTCAAGTTTTTATTAATTTTAATCCTGAGTTCATACCCTGAAAAACATCTTTAAAGTACAATGGGTATGTCCTAAATTATCTTTCCATTTATTCATGTATATTTTTAAAATTTTTTGAAATGTATATTTCTGAAGTTGATTGTAAGTACCTAAATAACAAGAATGCAGGGAACAATTTTAAAGAAATTTTTACACTTGTATCTTTTTTTAATCACTGAAAGTATAAATCTTTTTCCGGGTATATTCACATATGAATTCACATCTTCTGACCCACCACATACTGCTAATTTCAATGTGTTAGGTTAGAGTAAGAAAGATAACTAACATTTCTTGACTGTTAACTGTATGTCAGGAATTCTACTGTCTTTCCACGAGATTTTTCAATCATCACGCAGACCTACAAGTTAATAATACTCTTTTGCTCCATGTTGCAGGTGAAGGAAACCGGGGTCCAAGAGTGGAAGTACATTTTCCGCCATTACCTGTATGGCAGCAGGAAGAGCCCGGATGTCAACCAAAGCCCTTTGATTCTAGAACTCGCTCATACTCTCAACCATTCTAAGATTCACTGAGGACAACAGAGATCTTTTAGTATCAATTTTCAACTTTGAGGATGAACTTCTCTAACCTTACTAAGCAATGAAGGAGATACCTATACTTCTTTTCATTTTATGAATATACAATATGAAGACTGAAAGGATGACTAACTGGGAATGGTGATATTTGAGCAAACAAAATTAAAATAATGAAAACAATGCTCTTTTAGGATGTTGATGCATTGGTAATCGAAGTGTGGCAGTTAGTTACTTCCTAAAGAATGTGTTCAGGAGAGAGTTGGTAGGATAGTGTCTGCCTTCTATGAGACCTAAAGGTGCTTCAACTTTAAAAAATCACGGCCTTGACCATGGTTTGGCTATTTTAGCATGGTAGAATGCCATTCTCAGGGAGAAATCCCCAATTCACGGGTAGCATTCAGAGAATCACTACTGTGAGACAGAAAATGAATTAAAAAGTTTATCCTCATTATTAATTATCTAGCAAGCACACGGGGTCCTTACGTTATGCTGGTACTGTTGTGACACCTTAATGCATATGACTGCATTTGATTCTCATAAGATTGTTATGAAGGTGGTCTATTATTATTCTCATACTACCACTGAAGAAACAATGTAGCAAAGTGAAGGTATTAACCTTTAGGAGTTTGTATTCAGAGGTAGTCTTAGTCACCATCAGGCTGTCTCTTCTAAATTATCAGAGAAACAAAGCAGAGGATGTTCTTTTCATTTCTGATTAGGAAAGTGAAGTTTAAGGAAGCTAAGTAAATTGTTCCAGTATTTTTTTGCATAGCTACAATGGAACAAAGACTGTTTATGTCCTACATTTGACAACAGTTTCTCTGTCTGTGTGTGTGTGCCTGTCTGTCTTTCTGTCCATTTTTGTCATAGGGAAAGACACTGAGCATGTAATAGAATTTGCCTTAGTTTCTACAACTTTAAATTATAGCTCCAGCCTTGTACTTTTATCATCATGCTGGAATATTAACCTTCTACTTTAGTTATAGATTTGTGCTTCTTATTGCACAAATTACTAATCAATCTGTTTGAATTTGCATTATTCTCCAAAGTAGCTTAGGCCAGCTTGTGTATCTGGGACAGAGACCAGATTGGCCTGTCTCTGGAAAGAAGGAGAAAGCATCATCAGGGGCCTAGAATGAGAAGAAGGTCCTGCTGTGACACGGTGGCTGGTTTTTCAAGATGCCATTCTTGAGCAATTGGTACAGTGAAAAGTGGAGTGGTTTTGAAATATGATTCTGGCACTGAATGATGCGCAGAAGTGTGGAGCCTTTCACATTATTAACCCTCCATTTGATCTTTTAAATGGTGTGGTGATGCACATTTCACAGCTGCCTTGTGAGGACTAGAGATGACCTAGGTGTGTGACACACAGCAATATGTTTCGGTTAAGTGCCTTGTATCAAGTGTGTACTCAAAATGGTAACTTACTTACCTTACATTCCTTTCTTTCTCTTTCTTTCTTTCTTTCTTTCTTTCTTTCTTTCTTTCTTTCTTTCTTTCTTTCTTTTCTTTCTTTCTTTCTTTCTTTCTTTCCTTCTTTCTTTCTCTCTTTCTCTCTCTCTCTTTCTTTCTTTCTTTCTTTCTTTTTTTCTTCCTTCCTTCTCTTTATTTCCTTTTTTGTAATGTGGCAGAAACATCATTGCTGATTTTCAAAGCATATAGTTCACTAGATTATTTCCTCTTTACATTTTTCAATTGGCATAGTATTTGTATATATTTTGGGGTACAGTATGATAATGTATTTTTGATATGACACTTAATCCATTCTAAATGTACTTGTTGACTCATTAGGCATTAACTCACCATTGGAAAATTTTCTACTTTTTAAATTTTTTAGTTGACGAGTAATAATTGTACTTATTCATATGGTACATTATGAAGTTTGAAGAAAATATTATTCATAAAATATTTGTTTGACAAGTTCTGTCCAAGTACCCACTTTTGAAAAAAACACTGGCACAGTCATTCATAAAATGAGAACTGAATTAATTCACAGGGTTTTTCTACGCTGTATATAAAGCAGCCATCTCCACTTCTGTGTTCCAATTAGATGCAGATCTTAGATCAAGGTTTCTCTCTGAGAAAGAATCACAGAGAAGGAGTCCTAAGCTTGACGATTACAGAACTTCACTGCAGACTTTTCTCTATTAAACATTGCTAGATCTCCTGCTGTCACAAAGTAATTGCCACTTTCCAGCAAGTATTTCAGGTGTAATATTAGAGTTTCTCTGGTGTACTTAGCATCCTGAGATTTTATAGGCTTCCTCCAGTTCTTTGGACCTCCCTATGGATATATTCTGAGATGCTCTACTCATATCTGAACACGTCTTCTTTCTCTCCCTACCAATGATTAGCTATATATAGTCCTTTTTAGCAGATAAAGTGA
This sequence comes from Dinomys branickii, assembly GCA_004027595.1. Lineage (NCBI taxonomy): Eukaryota > Metazoa > Chordata > Mammalia > Rodentia > Dinomyidae > Dinomys > Dinomys branickii. Next base: position 41,065 of record PVLD010014323.1, on the reverse strand, counting down.
GTCTTTTCTACAAAAGCTTGTTGCTGTTTCCTTGTGTGAAGCACCAGCCTGGTCAATGATAGTACCCCATTTTCTTTTAAATTTGTAATCTTTACATTGAAGACAGCTAGCAGGGTTTCCATCCCTCTCTGTTTGTTACTATAAGTTGTGGACACTAGAACTTAACCAAGCCAACATGATTTCCAGGAGCATTAAACCCAGGGAAAGGAAGGCTGTGATCTATGAGTGAAACTTGTGGAATGAACATGTGAAGCTCTTGTGGCTTCAAGATTTGATGATTAAGGAGTGTTTTAACATCATAAGGTGATTTTAAACTCATTTTGGCAAAATGCCTATACCACCAGTGCTAGTGGTTAAAAAAAATGCTCAGAAGATAGACCTCATTGCAAATTCTTCTCTGAGTCTTCCAGGAAAAGAAAAAACACTTACCAAATACACTTATCTTACTTGTTAAACAAATACTTACCGATCCTTCACCCTATACTGAGTACTACAATTACTAATGGGAATATTACAGTGATCCTTTCTTCAAGGAATTTATAAACTAGTAAGTATGTGAATATGTAAGCCCATAACTTCAAACTATCATAAAAAGGACGATTGATTCAGATATTAAACTTAAATTTCTTCCTAGCAAACTGATGACTATCCAAAATAATTCCTCCTTCAGATGGCATTGCACAAGAACATATAAGTGAAGTGACATTGGTAAGTGACAATTAATAAAGAAACAACACTGTATTGTTACCATTGCTTTTCTTGTGCACCTAGTGACAAATATAGACAGAGTAGTGGAGGACCAGGGAAGGGGTGCTTAACTCTGCAAGGGAAATCTTAAAAGATTTGAAGAGAAGAAAGGCCAAATGCATGGGGAAGACAAATTGGCAAAGAGCAATGTTGGGCACAAAGACACAATGAATGGTGCCTATTATTATTACTACAGGAGGTGGATCTATGCTATGTTTTGAAGGGTAATGTGAGGGTGAGGAGGCAGGGGAAGGAGTTCGGGCAATGGCTGGGGTGCTGTACTTTGTTGAACTGTCACAAAACACATAAAGCACACGCTGACTTGGTATCACTGGAGGACATAGCATGAGTGAGGTGTCTTAGGAGGAGTAGACCCACCACATCCTGAAGAGTTTTAAAAGTCAGTGTAAAGAAATTACACCATGTCCTACCTCCTAGGGAAGTCACTGATTTTAATAATTTACAGACATAAGCAGCTTTTCATTTTAGAATTGTCACTTGGGTGGCAACAGAGAAGTAATGTTGTTCAGTAGTGTTAGTTAAGAGAGAAAACTGAGATGGATATCTGTAAAATGTAACATAACTGAGTAATTGTGCTTGTTAGTTTTATTTTTATAGTGGGTCACATCAAGTAATCTCAAACTCTTGATTTCAGTTGACCCTCCTGCCTCAGTCTCTGGAGTACCTGGGGCTACAGACATATCTTCACTCCTGGCTAAGAACCTGACAATTCCCCTTCAAGGTTTACTCTTCAGAGAAAATCAAACATGGTACAGCATATTTTCAGTTGTTGCAACATTATTTTTAATAGTAGGAAAGCCAAACATCTTGTGTCAAATGAGTAATTACATGAACAATAAAATTTAGTGAAGGAATTAATAGAATATTGTGCATTAAAATGAACCAGTTAAGTCTAAGTGTATTAGCAAATGTTGACTTCAGAAGTATATTTTTAAATAATTAGACAATATTAAATACAACCTTGGGCCATTTAGAAAGAGTTAAGCAATAACTCTTGCTACCAGCATACACAGGAAGGAGAAACACAAGTGGGTAATAATATTAGAAAGGAGAAGGAGCCATGGAATTGGAGAGAAAAGTAAACAAGACTTCAAATTTGCCTATGAAGTTCTATTTTTAATTAGTTACATTTTAGAGAAAATGATAATATATGGTAATATCTTGGTTCACGAATGTTTCTTTTGGTGGACAATTTAGTTTGCTAACGGGAGCACTCTGCAAAATTTGTGCCCTTTTATGAACTCCACAATGGGTGAAGAACAAGATCTTGGTCATGTTTCCCAGAATCATAGATGAATTAAATGCATACACTGAGATACTACTGTACCAGCATTTGAAATTTACAATGCGTACCACATTTTAATATTTCTCACGCTTTCAGGAAAACATTTACTTTTTTTTTTTTTTTTTTTTTTTTGATGGCAGGAGGGACTGAATCCAGGGCTTTTCTACTAACTCACCCCCTTTTTGTCTTTCAACTTGAGATAGGATCTTCCAAGTCACTGTGCTGCCTAGAGTGGTTGTGGAGGTGAGCTCCTGCCTCAGCCTCCCAGAGTGCTGCGATTGTAGGCATGTTCCACCATGACCCACTTCAAATTTTTAAAGAAAAATATTTAATGTAGTGTGTGTTTGTGCGCCTGCACATGCGAGCATGCATGCATGCATGAGCACATGTATGTGTGTGTGCATGTAACATCCAAAGGCTCCAGCTTTTCTCTCCCACTGTTAATGGGCACCAATACCTTGAGGCTCATCTTCTGTCAGCCCCCAAGTGAAGACAGTGGCTGAGGGTAAAAACTTGACCCCCAGAATTAGGGGTAGAGAAAGCCCCTTGCACACTGCTGGTTGTCAACTCTCTTAAAAAAGCGAGAGACACTTCATAGATCTGTGGGATGTTACAATTAGTTTCTATTACTATGTGTTTGCAGTGCACAATGATCACACTCTTCTTGGGGATTTGGTCATGGACAAAATACAAATTAATTCTTTGCTCAATCCCTTCCTCTCTTCCTCCCCACTTCCCACTATTTCTTGCTCCCTGTACTTCTGTCATAAGCTCTCTCTCCCTTTTTCTTGTATCTATCTTTTATTTAGCTTTTTATTTATATTCTGGGTTTCAGAGGTAAGAGAAACCTTGTGATATTTAAGCATGTGTGGCTGATTTACTTTCCTTAATATTAGGAGCTCAAGGAACATCCATCTTTTCCTGACAGTGCCTGTAGCTTACCTTCCTTTGTGGTAGAATAGTGCTTCTTTGTGTAAATATTCCTTGCACATTCATCTGCTGTTGGGCGTAGAGTTTGTCCCCATTATCTACATATACAAATTGTGCTGCTATAAACATGGCTATGCATGTATCACTGCAGAATGATGTCTCTAACTCCTCAGGAAAGATACATAGAATAGCTGCGTTAAATGAAATTTCTAGTTGTGGATTTTGAGGAGTCTTCATACTGTGGTTGTACTAGTTTACAAACCCTCCAACAATGTACAAGGTTTCTTTTTTCTCTGCAGACTCACCAGAACTTATTATTTGATTTCTTGATGAAAGTCCTTCATTCTGCAGTAAGGTGGGCTCTCACAGTTGTCTTCATTTGCATTTATAAAACAGCCAAACATGGTGAACATTTTTATGTATTTACTGGCCATTTGTACTTCTGAGAAACGTCTATTCATTTCATTACTCATTTTTTTATTTTCACTTAGCTATTCTTTTATCTTGATGGCCTAAATTTTGTGCATTCTTTATATAGCCTAGATATCAGTCCTCTGGTCAAGAAATAGCTACATAGTAAGAGTAAAACAGAAAAAATTAAAGTCTATATTATAAAGCTATAATGGTAAAAACAGCATATTAATGGGAACAATCAGACATGTCTTTCCAATAAAATAGAATAGAAGATGCAGAAAAAAACCAAGGCACATTCAGCTGTCTGATCTTTTAAAAAGGGGCTAAAAAATAACTGGAGGAAATATAGCCTCTGTAATAAACCAGCTATCCACATGCAGAATATTGAATCTACACCTATATAATTCACAGGGTACTAAAATAAAAACAAATGCACTAAAGAGCTAAATGTCAAAACAGAAACACTTAACCTGCAGGAAGATAAAATAGGTACAACTCTTCATAGTCTTCAATAAGCCAGTGAGTGAAGACTGCGTTCTGTTACTGGGCAATGAGGAGGAGCAGACTTCAAGTGATGTAGGCCTGGGGTGGGTATAACGGCCCAGAGAAATGTAGCATGAATGAGTCAGTCCCTGGGTTTCAGGGAAATGGGACAGCACCTCTATAACCAGAGGCAAACACTGTTCCCCTTCATCTCCTACCCTCTTTCATAAATGGCCTTGAAGCTCTGCTTTTGAAGGAGGAATGGAAAATGTTATTTTTCAGTCATATTCTTGTTGTTGATATTGATATTACAAAGACACGTGGTAAACAAACATCATGCCAAAGCTGGCTCTCTTAGGTAATTTTAGTTTTCAATTTCACTCAAGTCAACAAACATTTTATAACCTTTTGGCCAAATATACTTTGAAAATTATACTATGTACTACAGAGGTTTTAAAAAATTGGGAAACAATGTTTTTGCCTTCAAGCGTATTTACATTCTAACTTGTGTACAGGAAGGGCTACATGATTAGTGCTCATACTGACTAAAATTTTGAAGTGAGAAAAATTTCCAGGATCATAAAATAAATGAAAGTTTACATGTGGCATTTTGAGGTTTACTGGGTATTCACAAAGAGACAGACTCAGGAAGAGGTGAGAGGAAGAATATTTGAATAAAGAGAGTAGAGAGAGAAACCCCCACAGGAGGGAAATTGCATTGTTTTGATATATACAAGTAGCACAATTCAGGCATTGTGATGGCTGATTTTGACTGTCACCTTGACTGTCCTGAGAGACATAGGTGACTAGTAGCACTCTTCTGGGTGTCTAGGTGGTCTTGGGAATGTGACCTTTGAAATTATAAGCCTAGTCCCTGGCCTTTTCTTTCTGGCTTGTCCCCTGCTTCTTCTCTTCCTGGATGACATGAGTTGAGTAGTTTTCCTCTGCTGTGCTGTGCTGTGCCACCATGACATTTCTGCCTGTGAGCCGGCTGACCATGGACTACAACACCTTAGAATAGGAGTCAAAATAAACCTTCTCCTCTTGGAAATTGTGGGTGACAGCTCTTTTGTGTCAGCAATGGTGAGATGACTAATACCGGTACTCGTTATGGTCTAAAGTAGGAAGCACAGGATAGGAATGGAAAAATCTGAGCATTAAGTCAAACTCATAGAGTATATAGCATTGAATATCAAGGTGAGAAATATGAGCCTTAAATGAGAAACAATGGGAAGTAGTTTGGGAAAGAAAGAGTATTTTGGTGTAATACTTCAGAACACTGGTGTGGTAGCCTGGATCCTCTCACTGCACCAAGTGCAGTTTCTCTCTCTGTACACTGAGAAGCCTCTACTATGAGAACAAGCCCATAGTAGCCAGCTGAGCCATAAGAGACAAAGGCTCACTCACTGTTTTTAGTGACTAGTATATGAGTGAGGCCATTCCAGATCATCCAGTGACTTGGGGATCATATAAGCCAATATAAAGATCATATAAGTGAATCCCGGCAAAAATAATCACCCTAAAACCCCACAAAATTACATACTAAGATGTTGGTTATTTTAAACTCTTAACTTTCAAGGTTTTAGTTAATATGGATCATCACAGTACATTGTTTTTCAAGGATGAATTAAAATGATGGCATGTTTTACTGCTGTGAGATGTTGAGTCTTATTTAATAATTGCTAGAAATCTTACAAGTGATGGACCTACATTGCTAGACCTGCACAGATAATAGAATCATTTCATCTCTTCATTATGTTTATCTTTACATCCTGATACCCCTTAGGTAAAGTTTTTGACGAATAAAACCTGCACAATTTCCTTCTCTTTCTCTCTGGTGATGTAACTACTGTGCATTCACTATGTATTAGGCTCTGCTCTAAAATAGAAGAAATATATTACAGACACAATTAAATGATCTCTTCTTCCCATGCAGCCATTCTTCTCTGTTCCTTTTTTCCCTAAATAGTTTTGTCCTCATCTTCTTCATCTTCATGAAACTTACATTTAACGTGAAGACAGATCAAACAAGGTTTGGAAATTTTGTGCATTCTAACAAGCCCTATTTTGAATGCTACCTTCTTTTATCATTTTTACCACTTCCTCCCCATTTAAAAATAATTGTCTTTTTATCTCAGTGTATTTTGTGCATTGCTTTTGTGTTGCAGTCATTAACATATACAGATCTTTATCCCTCTTACTTTTTGAAGCACAGACTGGGATTTCATATTGTATCCTGCCCAAGCCTAGTAATATGTACGAGATGACTGAAAAGTGGCAGAAGAAAGCTGAATCATATTTTCCTACCTCAGTGAATTTTTCCCTTTTGCCATAGAGCAAGCAGTGCTTTCCAGTGGATAATCATAGGTAAAAGCTAAATGGTTGATGTCAATGTTAAAAGTATAAAGTGAAGAAAAAAATTCATATAGCAGATCTGTGGCTGCTGTCCTTAGAACAAGCAAACATAGGATACTTAAGGACTTGGGTTTCACAAGGCTTCTCCCATTCGCTGATAAGAAGGGATTCGAGATATCTAAAATGTGTAAGTTGAATAACTGCTTTTTATTTTTTATGGAGACTAGAGTTTTAGTATATTCTAGGCGGAAAGTACCTAGCTGGCCATCCCCTAATAAAAACCCTTAATGCTGCGTCTCCAATGAGCTCTCCAGATAGAAAACACATTACAAGAATTATCACTGCTTATTACTGAGGAATTCAGTGGGGTCATGAGACTTGGCTTGTGCCTGCTTTGCCCTGACACCTTGGTTTCTTGCAGACTTCACCCATGCACACATATTTCCCTTTGCAAATTTTCATACATAGCTTTTCACATAATAAATCCTATAAAGATGTACTGCTTCTGGAAGTTTTCTTAGTGAATCAATCTTTGGACCTGGGGAAGTGTTGTGGGGCCTTTGCCCATCCAGAAATGTATATCAAGAATAGAAATTTCAGAAAACAGGATAATGCTTTATCTGCCCTCAAACTGCATCTGTGAGAGGCTAGGTCACGTGTGAGCCATGACTGGCATACTCTTAAAATAGATAGCTGACTTAAATATAAATGTAAAAGGTGGGATGATGGATAGTGGTCAAAAACTAGAAAGGAAAAATGAGCAAATCTATCCTATTTTAGAATAGTTTCTATATCAACTGTTCATATAGTTACAGCATTAAGTTTGAAACAAACCAAAATAATAGGTTTTTCTTTCACAGAATGTTACTTGGTTATTCAAGTTGATGTTAAATTAATGAATTGACACAAATTCATTAATGAAAGGAGAAAAGTCTTCATTGTTTCATGCCATCCCTTCATATATACTTCTGGACTAAAGGTTAATTTAATTCTAGAACACGATCCATAATACAAAGTATGATAAAAACTATTGTGAATTGTTCAATTTTAAATATGTATTACAGAGAAAGACACATTGCCATTAATCGTACTCAAAATACGCCTTCTCACTTTAATCACACTTATGTCATCATTCTTGTGACCTTCTGTAGCATTTCTGGAAGTGTTCTTTTGTGTCTTTAGAAGGTGTGAATAAAAAAACAAACTAAATGCAGCTGCCCAGTGCCATCCAAAGAGAAAGCTAGCTTGTAAAATCATTAAGGTATACCCTCACACACCTTATTCACTGCATCTAGCACTGTGCAATTTCTGGCTCTTGCTCAAAATCAAAATTAACCACAAAAGATAAACATTGTGAACCAATTCAGGACATCAAGGCTACCTTGACAATGCAAAGACAAGAAAACAGGACTTCCAGGACCACTTCAGAAAGTGACAAGGATAATGAGACAATTGGGTCAGAAGCAAGGGGGAACATTTCCAGGGGGATTGAAGGCAATGTGTCTTTACTGCTATAATTTTTATATTTAAATACAGTTATTGATCCCTGTTCACATTAAGGCACTACTAAAACATTTCTAGCATTAACAACAAGTATCTCCTTGCTAGGTAGAAATTATTAAACCCTTGTTGATTTAGGTCTATGAACTTATTCTTAATGATATTGTTGTATCAGTCATCTATTACTGTACAAAAAGAGATGATTTCAATAGTTTTCCACCCAATAATCAGTTCCTGGTGGTTCTGTAGATCAAAACTTAGTTTGGTCTCACCTGGCTGGGTATACTCTGTGTGTGTGTGTGTGTGTGTGTTGAATTTGAAGCCAAGACCTATTCACAAAACTTATCTCTACCACACCCCCACCTTCTTTTCATTTTTTTTCAGACATAATCTCACTAATTCACTAGATTGTCCAAGCTAAGCTCCAATTTATGATTTTCCTCCCTCTGCTTCCAAGACTTCATAGCCAGGTTATTGTTTTATTTTTGTCATTGTGGATAAAATTTTTTGAGATCACTTGTTGGTCCTGTGGTTCAACAGAGGCTGAAAGGTCAAGGACTACATCTCTCACATTTTTCAGGTAATCCTGGCTGTGGCTGTTTGAGTCCAGGGGCTCTCAGCTTGACCAGCTGTCACTGGCCATATGGCTTCTTCTCATCAGGCAGGAGACCAAGTGTCTTCACATAATGGGAGAAGGAATCTTAAAGGACAGGAACAAAAGCACAAAACTTTTGAAAGCAAGGTTTTCTAGATGCATGGCATCATTTCTAATATATTCAATTGGCCAAAGCAAATGATAAGGCCAGACTAGATTAGGAATTAGGTATCAAAACTTGATATAAGAAATTGTCATCTCATAAAGAAACATGTGCTCAGAATGTAAGATATTTAGGCATCCCCCTTTGCCAACAATGTACCACACCTGGATCATTGTCCTTTCATAAAGTTAATGTGGTGTTTCAGTTACTTTTCTCCTTGCTGAGACAAAATATCTGACACCCACAAATTATAGAAGGAGATGTTTATTTTATCTTAGTTTATAGAGGTTTTAATACATAGTTGGCTGGGTCCAAGGTAGTGTAGTGTGGCAGAGAGGCATCACACAAGAAAAGTAGTTCATAGCATGACCGGCAGAAAGCAACAACAGCAAGAATCAGCAACAGCAAGGCTGCCTTCTCTCTCTCCCTTTATATCCACGCAGGCTACAAGTCTATTGATTAGTGCTACCCATATCTACGGTGAGTCTTACATCATCCACACCTTTATCCCTGGTGTCATAGCACTAATCCACATTCACAACTCTTAATCAAGCCAGCTTCCAAATTTCCCACCTATAGCTGCATGAGGCTTTGGGGAGAGATCTAGATACAGCTGTAACATGTGGTATGCCTCATACGAGTTTGTCCAACTAGTCAATGCAGAAGAAATGTAAAAGATTTTAAATTATCTCCCAACTTAGTATTTTCTGAAACTCTACAGCATAAATTCTATGTTTCTATATCCTTGACTTTTGGAAGAAAATTGAAATTTCTACTTAAATGTTGCGTTAGGATGTTCAGTGTTACCCAATCCATAGAATTGATGTAGGCATTAAATCTGATAATGAAGAGTAGCAACCGCTGTGCTTACCTGGAGGAGCTCTCAGCCTAAAGAGGGAGATTGATACACACATGGCGATTAGCACCATGCGGCGAGTCTTGTCTTTCAGAACACCACACTGCTCCTGGCCTCATGTGGGCCCATGATCTAGGAGCCAGGGCCGAATCCATTGTTTTAGTGAGAGAGCTTTCATTCTCTGGCTGAACAGTAGAGATCCAGTCTTTAACTATAAAGACTTTCTACTGTTTCTGCATATAGGACCATCCACACTCACCCTAAAACATGAATACTGTAAAGGAGAAATGGACAAACCTCAATAGAAAATAAAAGAGGAGCAGATTAGCTTTAGTTTGAGAAAGCAAAAAAGTCCTGAATTGCTTCATAAATGGCTATTCTCTCTTTCCATTTTCTCTCTCTGAATATGATTTCTTTTTCTTATAATGAGAATTTTATATTATATAAGATGGTGATTTCCACTGAACACTTTAAATTTGCCACATAGGTACCTAATTAGCATCACAATTTCTAACAATAATGAGTCAAAAGCACGCCTCACAATCTTTTATCATGTACAGTTCTATGGAAAAAAGTGACTGAATGAGAGTACATTTGTACCTTATCCACTCCTGAGTAATCACAACATCCCTATTTCAATAAAGTTTGCAATGAAAGGCTGTAAGTTAACAGTCTAAAGTGAGTATACAATAGGAAAAAAAAAGCCACAATGAAAAAGCAGTTATGAATCATTCTGAAAATACCTGCAAAATTGAAAAAAATATCTCCAACATTGAAAAAATACCTGAATGCAGTATCATCACGTGATGTGCAGATCTCTGCTCGCTAGCTTAGAAAGTTGGGGGGATTATTTTTTGTGATTTTATCTGATGATCTACTTCATATTTATAAAACTAAGATAATTGTTATCTATCAAATCAACTGCACAAAATTCTTACCTATTTGCACTTTATTATACCTCTTACACTTCAAATAATTTTAAACAAATCTTACATTTGCTCATCAGACAAAACTGTGACCCTTTTTTCAAATAATGACAGTATGTCCATGGAATCCAAGTGTTGACCCTCAGCTTGAACAAAACAGGTCAATGACTGGTCAAGAGTGACAAACGTGAACGTGGCTGAATAGAGGAGAAGACGTGTTGGAATTACTCAGAGTAAATCAACTAAAAACACAGATACTTGAAAGGAATGGAGGGACATGCATCCTGATGACAATATAAGGCTGAAATAATAGACTTGTAGATTAAAAAAAAATGAATAAAGGACTTTATAAAATGGTGCAGCTTCCCAGAGGGATGCCTGCAGGACCTCTGCCTGTGCATTAGCAGTACTGCCATTCCAGGCAGTTCCCAAAAAATGATGAACTGCAATAGTGTGGTAAACTCAGACCACGCAAAGTAGATTTGGGACATATGGCTCTTTGCCTCTTCTGCCTTCCTCCAGACAAAGGATGTTGCAACCTAGCAGCAAATCTCACCAGCACACAGGAGTGAGTAACCAGGAAGCTGGAAGGGTCAGGAGTGGCAAACTGTACATGAGCCTGGGAGTAGCCTTAGCCTGTCTCTGCCTGAGGGCACCATAGCAATTAGGAGAGTGACACAGAGAAAAACAGGGTAAGAAAACATGGTTGGGCTGCCCAGAGATATCCCGAAAATTGCTGGCCAAAGACTCTGGCCCTAGCCCCTATATCTGGAGTCTAAGATCAGCTCCACAACCAAGAATAAACCTACATTAGCCTCTGTCACTCAGCACAGATTTGGGCTCTGACTTGGACACTGCCACCAAACTGTGGACACAAGTGCAATTTTATGATTTGTTTGTTTACTTTTCTTTGTCATTTTTTTGTTGTTGTTGAAGTGTTTAGTTTTATTGTCTTTTTATTTGGTCCAACATTATTCTCTTTCCTCAACTTTTTTTCTTGATTTTTTGAAATTTTCATAGAGAGAACATTGGCTCTAGTTCTTCTGATTTGTTTGATATTCTTTTGCTTTCTCCTTCATTCTTTCTTTCCTATCCTCTTCTTCAGTTTCCCAAATCTTGGATGATCATCTTTGGTCCATCAGCCTTGCTTCCACTATGTTTTTCTTCATTTATATCTATTTTTCTTCTGTGCCTCTTAAATCCCACCCCCATACACACATACACAGGGTAAAATCACTTTATAAGGGGGAACTCACCACATGCAAGTTCCTGGTTCATGTTAGATTTTATTACATAACTGTGGATCTTGCTCCTACAGTTAAAGGTACCAAATTAATAGTAACCACAGTTTATCAATTTCTCAGCTATGCTTGATGCTATCACTATTGCTAATTGTACTACTTTAGCCAGAATATCATACCTGTTATAATCAGGTGTACTCCCTTGTATGATAACACTGTGATTCTCTGGTGTCATCATCACTGTATTCAAGTATCAAAGGAATGGATCCTGGGCAAATAGCAAATTCTCAACCCCAATTAATTGAAAAGGTAGGGCCTAGGCACACATAGAAAGGCCAAAAACAAGTTAAACCTAGAAGACATCTCCAAGGAATATACATTTCCTAGGGAAACTTTGATACTAGTGATAAAGTTACCTACCATAAGCAATTTACAAGCATAAAAAAGGAGACAAATTAAAAGTAGAAAATAACAAGACAAAGAAGCAAAACACAAACTCAGAGATCCAGCCAACCCAGGAAAAGTCCAGGAGACAAGTTAGAGGAAACCAGAAGCCACCTACCTGAATTTTCTGAAATGGGAGCAGTAAGTAGAAAAAGAGATTAATGAAGTGATAGAGAAAATCAGATCAGAAATAACCTTTCAGGTAAAAAAAAAAGAGATGACAATCATAATGTTGGACTTTCTCAGTGAATCTAGATTTTTTTAATCTAGATTAAAAAATATAGAAACTTGGGAAACTGCTGGAAGTTATGAATGAACAATACAGAAAAAATTACAATTCATGGAATAGATTTAAACAGATATCAAGGAGATTAAAAATTCCATTGAAAATATATACAGTCAAATGAACCAAGGTGAGGGCAGAATTTCAGATGTTGAAGATAGGATTATGCTTATTGATCATGAAAAGAAAGATTTCTTAAAAATAGCAATGGATTAAGAAAATCAATCTAACAACTGCAAGATGATGCAAAGAAGAAGAACAAATGATTGATCAGAGTCATTGAAAAGCAGCACAAATTACATAAAATACCCTGTTCACAGAAGGAAAGGCAGAAAATTTACTAAGCATAGAGAAAAATTTGATATACAATAAGTGATGTGTGCAGAACTCCAATTAGCCATAGCCAAAACAAAACTATATCAAAGCATATAATAATCAAGTTTCCAGATTTTGAGCACAAGAACAGAATAATAAAAGTTGTTACAAAAAAGAACCAAAACACCTATAAAGGAAAGCCAATCAAAATCAAAGAAGATTTATCAACACAAACTCTTAAGCCAAGGATACGTTTATGAGGTGTACCAACTTCTAAAAATCAACCTCCAACCCAGATTGGTGTACCCTGCAAAACAGTCTTTCAAATCCAATGGAGAAATAAGATACCTCCATGACAAAGAACACCTGAGGAAATTCTTGACTACCAAACCAGCTCTCCAGAATGTTCTGAATGATATTTTAGTAAAGGAAAAGATAATGAACACTATGATGTTAGGCATATCAACACAAAAAATCCATGAGGGAAGGCAAGCAATTAAACAAAGGAGAAAGAGGGAACTAACAATGGGAAAATAATATAACAAGGATAAGCTTATATATATAAACATCAAAGTAGATGATCTCAATTCACCGGTTTAAAGAACCAGACTTGTAGAATGAACCAAGAAACAAAATTCAGCAATACATTGTATACAAGAAACACATTTAACGAAAACAAAATTCAAGATTGAAAGTAAAAGGATGGAAAATAATACTCCATAAAGGAGAGAAACCCAGAAAAAAAGCAGGGTTAACTCTTCTATTTGTTGACACAGTGAACTTCAAGCCGAGACTGATCAAGAGAGAAAAAAAGGTCACTATATACTTGTTAAAGTAAAACTCCAAGAGAAACAGAAAATAATCAGAAATATATATTCACCAAATACCAGTGTACACAACTCTATAAAACAAAATTTAACTGACATGAAAAATCAAATAAACACTAACAGTTATAATGGCGGACCACAATATACCCTTGTCACAAATAGATCAATTAGACATAAAATAAATAAATAAGAAATATCAAAACTGAACCAATCTTGTGAACAAATGGATTTAGTAGATGCCTAGAGAGTATTCGACCCCAAAACATCAGATTACACATTCTTTTCAGCTTCATACAGGATGCTTGCCAAACTAGAGCACATACAAGCTCTTTAAAACATGCCTAAGTAAATGAAAAGAAATTAAAATTATGTCATGCATAGTATCAGATCATAGTGCAATGAAATTAAAAATTAATGGCAAAAGAAGCCACAAAAATTTATAAATACATGGAAATTAAATAATACCCTTCTGAACAACCAATGGGTCACAGAAGAAATTAGACAGTTTCTATGATTAAATAATAATGACAATACAACATACCAGAAATGCTGGGATGCAATGATAGCAGTCTTATGAAGAAAATTTATAGTGGTGAATTCTCATATCAGGAAAACAGCAAGCTGAAATAACCTAATACTGAACCTTAAACTTCTAGAAAAAGTCAAGTGTGAAGCTTATACAAGGGAGGAAATTATGAAGATCAGAGCAGAAAGTAATGTAATTGAGACTGAGGAGACAATAAAATAATCAATATATTGAAGGGTCGGTTCTTTGCAAGATTAAATAAAACTGAGAAACCCTTATCCTATCTTATCACAAAAGGAAAGAAAAGACTCAAATCTATGCAATTAGGAAGAGAGGGGGGTCAAATCACAACAGATCCTGCAGAAGTCCAGAAGATCTTCAATACATTCTGTAATAAAATGTACTCAAATAAGATGGAAAACACAGAAGAAATGAACAGATTCTTAGATATATATGAATTACCAAAGTTGAGTCACAAAGATAAAATTCTAAAAACTCCAATATTAGTCAATGAAATTGAAAATGTAACGAAAAACCTACCAGCAAAGAAAAGCCCAGAACCTGTTTCAGTGTTGACTTCCATAAGAAATTTAGAGAAGATCTAAGGCCACTGCTCCTCAACATCTTTAATGAAGTTGAAAGTGGATAAATTCTCCCAAAGTCATTCTTGGAAGCAAGTATTGCCCTGGTGCCTAAACCACACATTGATCCAACCAAGAAAAGAGAAACGCAGGACAATTTCCTTAATGAAGATGGATGGAAAAATCCTCAGTAATATATCGGCAAACAGAATGCAGGAAATTGTCAAAAAGATCATACACCATGACCAAGTGGGATTCATCCCTGAAAGTAGGAGTGGTTCAGCATACAAAAATCAATAAATGTATCGTACCATATCAACAGAGCAAAAAACAAAAATCACATGATTATACCAATAGATATAGAAACGGCATTTGAAAAAATATAGCATCCATTCATGATAAGACTACAGAGCATTGGAATAGATGGCCTTTATCTGAATTTGATAAAAGGCATTTATGACACTCTAACAGCCAATATCATATGAAGTGGTCTAAAGCTGAAAGCTTTCACTCTAAAGTCAAGGACAAGACAAGGATGTGCACTCTCACCACTCCTACTAAGTATAGTTCTCAAAACATTAGCCAGAGAAACTAGACAAGAGAAAGGAGTAAAAGGACTAAGAATAGAAACAAAAGAAGTTAGATTATCATTATTTGCAGATGCATGATAGCCTATATAGAAGACCCCAAAAATTCCACCAAAAGACTCATAGATTTAATAATCAAGTTCACTAACATAGCTGTATATGAAGTCAACTCTCAAAAATCAATAGCATTCCTGTACACAAATAACAGACTTAGTGAAAGAGAACTTAGAAAACCATACTTTACACAGTAGAGTTGAACAAAGAAGAAATACTTAGGAATCAATTTAACAAAGGAAGTAAAAGATCTCTACATTGAAAAGTACAGTACTCTGAAAAAGGCAGTCAAAGAGGGTATCAGTAAATTCAAAGATATTCATCACTCTTGGATTGAAATGATCAGCATAGGGAAAATGGCTGTACTCCCAAAGTTGGTATGCAAATTTTTAATGCAAATCAATCAAAATGCCACTAGCATACCTCACCGAATCAAACAAACAAACAAACAAACAAACAATGTAAATTCACTTGGAACCAGAAGAGACCTAGAATAGTAAGAACAATCTGAGCAAAAAGGCAAGGCAAGGGGCATCACAATTCCTGACTTTAAATTATCATATAAAGCTAATGTGATGAAGTCTGCATGGTACTAGCAAACAAAAACAAAAACAGACTTGAGGATCAGTGGAACAGTTTAGATGATGCAGCACAACTCCAAAATTACTCAGCCACCTTATCTTCAGCAGAGGGACCAAACATCTTCACTGGTAGAAGATGGCCTCCTTAAAATTGGTGCTAGAAAAACTGGCTTTCCACATGCCAAAGACTAAAACTAGACCCATGTCTCTCATAAGCATTTACTAAAATCAAAATGGATCAAAGATACAAATATTAAAAGAGAAACACTAAATCTGCTGGAAGAGAGAGATGCTAGAACTCTTGAAGATATAGGTATAGGCAAAGACTTTATGAACAAACCATGATCACATGGGAAATATTATAAATCATCAACACCTGGGATCTCATCTTATTAAAAAGTTTTTACACGGTAAAAGTAATCACCAACAGAGTGAAAAGACAACTCACAGAGTGGGAAAAATTTTTTTCCAAATGTTCCTCAAAGTACTAATATCTAGAATATATAAAGAACTAAAAAAATTTTACTCGCACATTTAAAACCAAAAATGGGCCTCTGAAATGAATAGACACTTGTCAGAGGAAGAAATACAAATGGCAAGTAAATATGTGAAAAAATTTTCAGCATTACTGGTCATTTGAGTGGTGCAAACTAAAACACAGATTCCATCTCACTCCAGAAAGAATGGCTATTATCAAGAATCAGCCAATAACAAGTGCTGGCAGGACTCTGGGGAAAAGGAACCTTTCTCCACTGCTGTTGGGAGTGTAGACTGGTGCAACCACTGCGGAAATCATGTGCAGATTTCTCAAAAAACTAAAACTAGAGATTCCATTTGACCTTTTCTTAGTATCTTTCCAAAAGACTTAAAAGCATCACACCGCAGTGATATATGCACACCCATGATTATAGCGGCAGCATTTGTAATAGCTAAATCCTAGAAATAGCCCATATGCCCATCAGAATATAAACATGGTAAAACTGTGGTTGTTTTAGACCATGGAATGCTATCTACTCAGTCATAATGAAAGACAAATTTGAAACATTTCTGGATAAATTAAATCACCTTGAGATCATACTCTTAAGTGAATTAAATTGAACAGACATTTAATATTGCATTTTTTCTCTGGTATCCGATACTGAACATGCAAATAAGGATCAAAAAGTAAAATAAATATAGTGAAATAAGAAGAAAATGTACAATAGGAAGGCAAATTCAGGAAGGGTGAGGTGCAAAAGAATGAAGGGAAAAGGAAAAATGAGAAAAGAAGGAAAAATGGAAGCAAAGCTACTGTAAATAAAGAGTGGAAAAGAGATCAAAGGGAAGGGGGAGGAATGAGGGAAAAAGGAGAATCAAGATATATCATGTACGGGTACAAATTCCCCAGGATGAAAGTGAGCATTACATACATCTGAAATGGACCAATAAAATTAATTAATTTAAAAAAGAGTGAAACTCAGAAACTGCACTGTCAAAGCAGATTTTTGTCCTACTGCATAATACAGAGGGAAATCTTGCTAGTTGTATACACCTGCCTCTATTTTCAAGAAAAGATCCTGTCTCAGTTTCATGAGAATATCAAGTGATATTCAAGTAGCATAAAAGACAAACAGAAATAGTGGGAGCCACAAGGCTATTTTGGTGCTTATCTCCTCATGTGTTGGCCAGCTTGATGAGGCAACAGCTGTCCACGAAGGGTGTCCTGCCTGGAACTATTAGGTGTATTACACCCAAAGCCAGGTGCACACTTGGGCCCACTCTTATCGAGTGGGCCATGTTTGGGTAGGGCAAGGACATAGTTTTTATGCTGTGAAGTTATTAGCCTCATCCTCTATTTCTCAATGCAAGGTTTACACCAGAGCAAAGGAAAATCAAACTCATTACTACAAGTCTGCTTTTTGGCTTGTGGAGTTAGAACATCATTCATCACCAGATAGACCTGTGTATGAGTTCCACATTTGCCCCTCCTCAAGCGGGCAAGTTGTGTAAACTCAGATTAATCCCTGCCTCAGTCAGCTTTCAGTTCCTTCCTCTACAGTGGAAACAGGGCCTACCTTCTAGTTCACGCTCAAAACTAAAGGAATGATGATGAATGACCTTGCATCATTGACATGAGCCCATCTAGAAAGCACTGGGTCCTGAGTCTGGTGCCATCTCCGAAAAAGAAGTCTTTGGTGTCACTTGGTATTCTTCCATTGTCTAAAGGACTGCAGAACATTGTTTAGCTGTACTCTGGTGAGAAGGAATGAGATCAAAATTTTAGAAAGTTCAAGAAGCTAAAATTTAGTTCAAACTTAGAAGCAACTTTCCCATGCCCCACGCAGTATAGGTGTAAAAAGATGGGAGTCACCAATTTGAGACAGACTGTCCTGAATACTCCTGAGAAGAGGCTGAGAGCCACTTCCTCTATTCTTTCACCTGCCTTTCTTTCCTTCCTTCATCACTATGACCATTCCTTGTTCCAAGGGTATTGTGTAGAGATAAAAGAGACTAATAAATATCCTTACCCTAAAGAAGTAACACATTACTGGTGCGTGCAGTAAAGAGATGGAGAAAAAAATGTGTTGTGCAAGTTAGTGACATAAAGGTAGAAACAAGTCTGACACCAGCCATCCCCAGATAATCCTGCATCGTTCTGTGGTCCAACAAATTAGGCTGGTCTTAGCTGAGCGGACCTTTTGACTGTTTTGTTTGAGGTCACTTGTGTCTCTGGTGGCTCAACAGGCTGGAGGATCCAACACTGACTCCTTCACATTTCTAGCAGGTGATGCTGGTTGTTGATGAATTAGTGCAGTGGCCCTAAGCTTGGGGAATCTGTTTGCTCAAAGTAGCTTCATCTCTTTTAGAAAGGAGATCAAGCTTCTGCATAGGTTAGTGAAACATTTCTAAAGGACAGGAGAAAAACCTGAAACCTCTGGAAAGTGAGGTTTGCTAGCTTTAGAGTGTTACTTCATATATATTCAACTGGTCAAAGCTGGTTGAAGGCCAGTCCAGGTGATGATGGAGTGTTAGATTTCTCAAAAGTGTAATGTGTATCTCCCTCACTAAGCTAAATTCCTTTAAAGGAGGGGTAATAACTTCACTACATTTATCTCATAAGCAATTCTTTGCCAGGTCATAAATACACTCGGCTTGTGTTAGTTTTCTAGGATGGCTGCAACAAATTACCAAAAACTAAGTGGCTTAAACAACGGAAATTTATTGCCTCACAGTTCTGCATCTTAGAAGTCCAAAATTAAGGAATAAATAGTGTTAGCTCTTCCTGAGGAGTGTGAAGAGAAATCTGTTCATGGATGTCCCTTAGCTTCTTATGACTTCCTGGCGATTGTTGACATGACTCTGTCCTTGGAAGCATCATTCTGATCTCTGCCTTCATCTTCACATGGTGAAGCATATGCCTCTGTGCCAGGATTCACTCTACTTTAAAAGAAAATAGGGACAAATTCAAGCTGGATTAAAATCTACTCTAATGACTTTATTTTAACTACCGGCTTACTCAGTGACCCGATTTCAGCAAGGTGTCATTCTATGGTACTGGAGACAGAACTTTAATACATTAATTTTAGGTAGACACGACTCAGTCTGTAACAGTTATAGATGGTAACTGTTCAATAATATTTTCTGTTTGCCATTAAAATTAGAGGGGTAAACCCAAGAGTTAGGAATAAATTGAGGAAAGAAGACCTACCTCTTTTCAGTGTGGATTCCCTTGGCAATTGAGGCCTACACCAACTGTTCCCTCTCCAAGGTTGGCACACCTCAGAAGGGTGGTTGGAAAAGAGCTGATGAGAGAGGATACTAGATTAATAAATTACTGCTGAGAAAATTTAAATCTTTTCCCTTACTAGAAGATTATTAACTACTGTTGAACTATTGAAAGTAAAATAATTAGTAAGTAAAGAGTTAATTCTGTATTTACTGCACACTGACTAAGTGTCACATATTGTACTACGTGTTTCTTCAATCAAAGTGGGAAACACTGCAGAGCAGGAGAACACTAATATCTGAACTCATTGCATAGAGGGAGAAAACTGACCAAGACCATCCTGCTTCTAAGAAGCCTCATGATTCAAAAGAGGGCCTTCCACTTGAAAGCCCTTCCACCTATGTCTTGTTTTATACTGACATTTACATTTCCTTATAATGAAATTAAAATTTAATAACTTGCCTCCTGGCTCAGGGTGAAAGTGGAGGGTGGAGAGAATGGTTACTCTTCATTCATTCATTCATCCATGTATACAAGCTGCAAAATTTTAAAGAAGGGAGACAGAGAAGTGGAGAGAGGATTACAGAAGGAAGAGAGAAGTCTCACCAGTTAAATTTTAGGTGGGTACTAGCAGGTGGCTGATTATTTATAACCTTCTTCAGTCAAAGTATTTGTGACTATTTCTACCATCAGGGAGCCTATGACAGCAGAACAATTCAGAAAACTCTATTTCCTAGAAAGACATCTGGCACTTCTGCGATGTGTGAGGAAAAGCCCCAGATGTATGAACATTGGCTTGAACTGCACACTTCACTGCTCCCTGCCCTCGTTCCTGAAGAGAAAAATCATTCAGAGAAACTAATTAAATGAACGTGGCAGTGCAGTTGTAGCGTGGTTCTCTAGATTAATGCTGTGATGGGAAGAAATAATGCTGAAGACTCTGGTATTGATCCTTCATGGACCCAACACTGCTTTCTAGTTCTAGGGCTCAGAAAATTCTGTGAACTTGACTCAGTGTGTTGGTAGGAGATGGTTCAGAAATCCCACCAAGCTTTCTACTGTACCACATTGCTAGGAAAATGCGATATTCTTCAAGCAGCAACATGTTGAAAGCAATCCTTGATTGCTCCCCACATTATTCCTACTTTTGATGTCATGCTGCCTGCTTTGGTTAGCTGGCTTCTCCTTCTAGAAAGGAGATGTGGAACATGCCACAGTGCCTGAATCAACATTTTCTTATGTACATTCTACACATCTCTGTTTGACATTCTCCTTACACAGATTCCTAGAGAATTTCTAAAAACATACATAATAGTAGAGATAACATATTTACTCATTCTATTAGAACTACCCTATGGGTACTATTTACCTCACATTGGAGAAATACAGCAGCAAGGTAACTATGGCAAAATGCCAACTTTCCTGTTGGAAGCTTGAACTGTTTCAATGGAAACTATATGGCTAACTCATTCTTTAATAAACAGAAACCTTTCTATTTTGCTAGTGATGAAAATGGAAAATAGGCAGTGCAGCTAAAGCTCCCTCCCTGGCACACACAAGAGGACAGAGACACAGCAATAACCATAAGCAATGGGTGGGTGGCAATGCCACCTATTGGGGTACTCACAAAATGCTGCAGATCTGTGGGGCAAAGGTGAAGATCATTTGGGATGTACTGGGCTTCATTTCCTTGTGCAACATCAAGGTAGACATATTACCTAGGTGACTAGATATTTAGGACAGGATATAGAACAATGAAAATGGATTTAAGGAGAAAATACCACTCTGGAAATGACAGCTTTGGGAGCATGAATGAAGCCTTGGGTACGATAAATATGACAAAATGAGCAGTCCTAAACTAGGACACAGGAGATTCCCTGAAGTTTAGAGGTTTGTATATAGAGTAGAACAGCAACTGGAAAAGGCTGTAAGAGTGACCAAAGATGCAGGTGGAAACAAAGGGACACTGCACCTGGCAAATTAAAGGTTGATTGACTCAAGAATGTAGGGTCCTATGCTATTCAAAGATCAAGGAAAAGCGATCACCCCTCAGACTATAGAAGCGATTCTTTAGTGGTCACTGAAATTTTCTTGACAATCACTACCAAGAAAATAGTAACAGAGGAAACCAGGCTGGAGTGGAAGGTGAGAGAGTAGAGAAGTATACACAGAAACCTCCTAAAATGTAGTGAGCAGAAAGGATGGCTAGGACAATGGCTGCAGGGTGTTGATCTAAATAATCTAGCAGGCAACTTCTCTCACCACCGTGGGATCCAAGTGACCTTCAGGAACACTCACAGTCCTCTACACTGCACCACTGAGTCATGTTCATCTGTGCCCTCGGTATTCAAAGTGAGCCTCAGTAGTTGTGGCTCTCAGCATGAGCAACCTCAAATCATTAACACAAAGCCCATCTAAATGGTTGGTGCTATTAAATGTTTGCAAAACAGTTAAAGTTATTGTTGGTGGACTATCTGCTAGGTTCATGAAATAGCTGTGGGAAATGGAAGATCTCTTTGACGAGGCCTACTCAAAGTAAAGGCCAAGATCTTCTAAAACCAAACATGCAATATCCTTGTGAACAGAATGACTAAGTGAGCAAAGGGGCTGCAGAGCTGCTGCTGAGGAGTTAGGCACTTACTGGCCAATGAAACCAGTGCAGATATGTACATATTAACAATTATTAATTTAGAAAGTACAATGGCTCAACAGCCAGAAGCCCCTGTAGGGTTTTTTTTAAAAAACAGTCAGTATTGGAACTATATTTCTCACATTAAATGCTATGAAAATAGTGTCAGGCTCAGTGTCTGCAATAAATGATTGAAAGCCAGACAGAGTAAAGGTGAAAGTGCCTTTTCTCAGGAGCTTCTCAAAAATGTATTGACTTGATCTCTTATCAATAACTGCCTGATTCCTGGTCTTAAAACCTGAGGTTAGAAAATCTTGAGAAGTCTACAAGGTTGAGGATTTTCTCATAAGCTTAAAATGAGGGAATTCCCAAGCCCCACAGAAAGTCATGCAACCCTAGCATGTTCAACACCAACCTGGAGACCAGAAAATCTAAACTTAAACTCAAATTAACAATAGTTACTAACAAGTAGTCCCCTGCATTTATCTGGAAGTTGTTGTTGGCTCTATCAAGTGTACAATTTCAATAATAAGGGTAGCACTTAGGATGTATCTAGCTCAACCCTTGCCAAACACTGAACTTTATCTTCTTGAATGCCCAAGATAATCTCCATTTGCAGATCAAAAGATATTCGAGGACAGAAAAACATACTTATAAGCATTACACAGCTACCAAGTGCTTCTTCTGGGATATAAATTCATCTGGGTTATTCTCCAAGAATAAGGAACCATACCAGAAAGTTCAGTCTGCAGTGAAATGCAAGGAAATACAGTGGTACCTCAGTTCATGAACTCAATTCTTTCCATAATTATGGTGGCAAACCAAATTGGATGAGACCCAAATCAAATTCAGTGGTTAGATTCAATGTTGCCCTTATGGTGAAATTTGATTTGGCTCTTGTCCAGTTTGGTTTGTGACCAGAATCATAGAGAGAATTGAGTTTGTGAATCAAGGTACCACTGCTATGACTGGGTGGAAAAGAGACACAATCTACATCAAAAGCAGCACGGAATAGAGAGTGAAACAGACCCCCTTGCGGGTCCCTCAGAAGGGATGAGAAAGCTTCAGAAACTCCTAGATGCCAACCTGAGTAGAAGAAAAATGAGTGGAAGAAAATATGAAATATTGGCAGTTTACTCCCAAAATATTCTTTTAAACAGTTCACGATTTCCTTTGTATTGTAAAAACAGATGTGTCATGAGCTGATAATGCTTTTCTTCCTATCTGGAAGATTTTGGGGATCAGAACCAATCTCTGCATGGTTTGCAACTGGTGAAGCTGGTCTTTTGGGAAACCACAGTTTTTGGTTGCTTTTCCCCAGACAACCCTGATGTAGGTATCATCTGTTCTGCAGCCTTTCTTTGATGATTCTGCAGTAGTTCATCTTTTCCACATGGATGCCTGACACAGGGAAGTTCGACACCAACAGCTTAGGGTTCCAGTTGTTACCAGTTGTCACTGAATCCCCCAGAACAGGAAGTCCAAGGACATACATCAAAGGGAGGGGTCTTGCTTGGTTGGCGCAGAACATATGTTTAATATCTAAGATCTTCTGATGTTACTTGATGGTCTTTGAGAGGTTCTAAGAAAATCTTGAGAAGTTTACAAAGGTTGAAGATTTTTCTTGGAGTTTGTAGACAGAGGAATTTTAAAAAATAGAGATTCAGTTACCTGAATTGTTTTGAAAAAAGCTATAATCTGAGGCCATTTAATCACGGCTTCATGGGATATCAGCATTGGAAGAAAGTTTAGAGATCACGAGCTTAATCCTTCTTGAAATTGAGGCTTACAGATAGGCACCCATGAGTGGCAAATAGCATAGTGCAGAAATGGTCTTTCAGCAGGTAAAATTTCTGAATGATTTTAGTCGCTGTTTATACAAAGAGTAGCTTTTACTCCCAAATTTCTTTGATAACCCCTTATTTGTTTGCATCCATGTAATAATGTAACAAGTCCAGAACCACTCTTTTGTATTTATTTACTGACAATTTTGGAGAAATTTTCTCTTCCTAAGCACATGGTTAACTATTGGAAAAAGGAAAAGATTAACACCCTTCTCTTATAGAACTCCAGAGTAACAGAGAAGACAGGTGTGAAAGTGCAAAGTCACACAACCCAAACACATTGAATCCCTTTGGTAATTACTGCATCAATGGTGCCTCTTATTGACAAGGCCTAGGGTTGAGGAAACTGAACCTCCCTCTCTATCCACAGGATAGCATAGAAATAGTGAGAATAATAAGGCAGCAGGAATAGTTGCAAGAAGAGACATTATTTTTTAGCAAATCCAATTCATTAATTCATATACCAAGAATGCATTTTGTAATTTATTCAAAGATTCACAGCTTCTTTGGGGCAGCAAAAGATAACTTGATAGAAAAAACTCTTATAGTCATCAAGTTGCCTTGCAGAGCACTCTGTTCTACAGAGGAGTTTCTTGAGCTCCTGCCAGATGTCAGTGGTGGTCCAGTGGTCAAACCCTTTGGCTAGTCAAGTTTTATTGGTTCAGTTTTAGGATTTGTAACAGTAAGTTTATGTCATCAAAATGTTCACTGCTTTTAAAAAAAGTATGAAAGCTACATATTTAAATTAACCCTTTAATTTTTAAGAGGAAGAACTTTAAGATCAAGGAGTCAAGTGTCTTCGACAAGCTTCTACTGCTGGTGAGTGGCCAAACAGCAGTGAGGCAAGTACTCTACTTCCTGCTTGGTCCTCCCTCTGCTATACTTCCCCACCCGCTTCTTTCCTGGCTTATAAGAACTCACAGTTCCTGTGGTAGAATATGCAAGTCCTGGCTGTAGTCCCCACACACATTAAGGTAGCAGGTCTGTATTTCTTCACAAAATCATTTGCCTTTTCAGTCACTTTGCAGAGCTAGAGTAGCTTTCCAAAGTGAGCTTGCTGATGTAGAAAACCTACCTTATCTTGAAGAGAATGCATAAGTCCATGATTTGAATAACCTGTTAAAGTTGACACAGGCACAAATTGTCTTTACTTCTCTGATTCTAATGAAGCCAGCATCACGGTGATGAAATGAAGATGAGAGTCACATATGCGGTCTTATTCAAAAGGAAAGTCATGCCACACCCATGCTTATCCTCTTTAAAATAATCTATGAAATTGAACATGCAGCAGTGCATATTACAAAAATGTATTGGCATTGAATTATCTATTAAAATTATGTGCTTTGGATAGGTTAAGGTTTCATTTTATAGACAAAGTTTTTCAACAAAGCTGTAGTGATCCTTGTAGATGTAAACTAGTAGCAATATACATTAAGTTTCAATAGTCATTATATTTATACACGTAGAATTCTGACCGTGGCCCACAAACACACACACAATGTACACACACACAGGCAAGTACCCTGTATGATTATAAATTCATACAGATGTAGAGTGTCTGTGCAAGTGGAAAAGATCTGAAGGAAGAACCACAAGTGCAAAGAATTACAATAAAAACTGCAGATTCTATAACATCTTTAAGTTAACAATAGAGCTTGAAAGCTACACTCAAAGGTGGTAAGCCTCCTCACTTCTGCGTGTTCCATAGCAGTGGTCTGTAACTTTTTTCTATAAAAGGCCACACAGCGATGATATCAGTTCTCTGACTGTTGAGGTCTCAATTGCCATTATTCAGTGCTGTCATAGAAAGAGCAACCATAGCTGAAGTATAAGCAAAAAGGCATAGATGTGTCCTAGTAAAACTTTACTAAATGCTATCAATTAACCTGCCACATAAAATCCATTGTGTTCTTATCAAAAATAAGGGAACATATAGCTTGCTCTTCTGTCTAGAGGTGAAACGATCAGTCTTGGCAAGTATTAATATCTTATATTTGAGCTGGCCAGGAAGTGCTGAGTTATTTATCCACAGACTCTCAAAAGGATTTTTTTTCACACCTAACAATGAAAGAACAATCTTCAGAATATGTATATCCAAGATTTCAGGTTTTACTCTAAGCTCCCAATGCAAAGGCTAACCATATTCCATCTGTATATGTGAAATATCTTCCATGAACTTGTTGCTGTGACTATTGCATTCACAAGATGTATGTGTCAGGTTATACATTCAGAACACTTTAAAGTTACTGTGGTTATAACAGTGTATGCTCAATTTCCAGATAGGTCACATTAATGCCTTCCAGTGAAAATCACTTAACAAATAATCGAACAGCAACAATGATACTAGGTGCAGGTGTAAGTGTGGAAACGCCTACATTCTGGACTGTGCTATTCTGTGAAAAATAAGTAAAGAGATGAGTCAGCTGGTCACACATAATTGTAAGTGACAAAGGGAAGGGCGATGATAGTTTGGTAACTTTTGTGTTGGGAACTAAATGACATTAAGAGCTTGTCACAGAAATGCCTGGGGAAAGGCCATTCCAGCCAGTCATCAGCTAATGCAGAGCCCATGAGGTAGGAGAAGAAGAGAAATGTTAAAAGCAGGACTGAAACTTCTGCATGGCCAAGGCAAAGTAACGGAGGGAGGAAAGGAAGGCACCAGGGCCTGGTACATCACAGGTAAGGGTTTGACCTTACAGTCTAAGAGGAGAATAAAATCGGGACATGAGTTTTATGCTACGTGCTCTGAGAAGCCACTGGAGGGTTTGGATCTGACTCAGATTAGAAGTTCTCTCCTACGTAGAAAGCTAGGTTAGTCGGGTGTGGTGGCCCATGCCTGTAATCCCCACACTCTGGAGGCTGAGGAAGGAGGATCTTTGTGAGTTCGAGACCAGCCTGGGCTACAACGTGAACTCAAGGCCAACCTGAAATGCATAGCGAGACCCTGTCTCAAAAAGAAAAAAAGAAAAGGAAAGAAAACTAGGTTGCAGTGCATGAAAGAAAAGGCAGGGGACCTTGATAAGAGTTGGGTGTAGAAATCCAAATGAGGACAGGGGTGACTTTGCATATGGCAAAATCTGTGGCAACTGAGGGCAGGGGGTGAATTCAGATGTGGTTGCGAGGTGCAGTTGCTGACACCTCTGCTCTATAGAGAGGAGCTGCAGCACACTGCTTACACTGGTAGCTGATGGCATTTACTTAGGAGAAAGAGCTCTGCAAGGACCTATGACAGTACTTTCTTTTAGGCTGATCAGAGCACTTCATTTCTGTATCTTTGTTTCCTATCATCTTGAGTATTTCAGACTCCTTAGTTACAGGACAAAGACTCAATATCTGTCTCTTGCTATTACACAGAGATGAAATCATATATGGAACATAGCAGATACGGTGTTGATACATTAACACCTCACACAGCGGCTATATTTATTGTCTCTCTTGAAAGTGATTGGACATAATGGTGAATAT
Source organism: Dinomys branickii (assembly GCA_004027595.1). Taxonomy (NCBI): domain Eukaryota; kingdom Metazoa; phylum Chordata; class Mammalia; order Rodentia; family Dinomyidae; genus Dinomys; species Dinomys branickii. The sequence goes on along the minus strand of PVLD010014323.1, from coordinate 13,707 downwards.
ATTATCAAATATAAATTTTGCATTAAACAAATATTTAAAAATTTGTTATCTCTCATACTTGCAGCAGCTATGTAAAGTAAATATTTCTTCACCTACTTTATAGGGGAAAAAACTAGGCCTTGAGTAGATGAGTATTTTACATGAAGTCAAACAGCTTGCTAGAGTAGGTCAGGGTGAAAACTCAACTTTGACTGATCACAGTCCAGTGGATGGTTCCCTCCCAAAGACTTTCTTTCTTAGAGAAAAAAGTAGTGAAAATAAAAATCATTATTCCTTTTAGTGGATAATTAAATACAAAGATATTTGCCTTTACTAGGGTAATATGCTTCATACTGGTGGCAAAAAAAGTCTTTTTATTGCTTCCATCCCTACAATACGGATGAAGCCATGCCAGATACTGAACTGTACAGAAAGAAAGTTTGCACTAGTTCTTTCATTGTCACAGGTTGGGAGCCCCAAATAGGGAATATATATATATACATATATATATATATATATATATATATATATATATATATGTGAATGAGAGGGTTGCTAGAGCTGAGATTTTGTTGAAAAAAAAACTTACCTTGTAAATTAAAATAGAAAAGTAACCAGACTTTTTTCATGTAAAGCCCCAAACAGAGAAAGGGAGAGACTGAAATTACAGGAAGAATTTGAAGCAAGTATGAAAAGAGTGGAAGCCTGAGAAATTTGGCAGCCAAGAAGCTCATGAGGAGCCTGTTGAGATGCCACATTCCTACAATCCCAGCTATTCTGCAGGCTGAGTCAGGAAGATCCCAAGTCTGAGGCCAGCTTAGGTAATTTAGCCAAATTCTTGCCTCAAAATAAAATGCAAAAAAGATTGAGGATGTAGCTTTGTGCTTCCATGTTTAATACTCAGCATACAAAAAGAAAAAAAAATGTCCATGAGGAAGAATCACATCATTGAGAAAGTCTACTCAGACCTGTGGCAGTTGAATTCCAAAGCCTCACTGATGATTTCCAGTGCTGTTTTATATTCTACTCACATACTCACAAACAAACAAGCCAATAAGTAACAGCAAAAGCTACCACCTTTTCTTTCTGAACCAAAGAAAGAGGCATGTTACTTAATTTGTGCGAACATACTGTGATGGTTTAGACCACCATGTTTTTCTCTATCTAAAAGGCCCTTTTCCATTTGCTATAGTTCCACTTGTACAGTAATATAACGTCTTTATGATGAAATTTCACTCTTTTTCCTCCTTCCTTATAGCATCTTTTGTTTTTTCGCTACTGTACCTGTCTCTCTGGAGTCCAACTATTTGGGGCATGACTGTCGCCTACTCTGAGCTATAAAACCTTGAATGAAGAGACATTGTCAAGTCTGTGTTCCATAAGACACTGAAACAGTAGATGCTCAAAAAGCCTTGATGGGATACATGATATTTAAAGGTCTTGTTAGACATCTTTGTCAAAACTTCATGAGAGAGAGCTCAAATAAGTCCTTAAATCTTCTCTGGATTGCTGTACCACCTCAATCACCATCTGTGATAGAGATGCTCTAATTATACAGACCATGTGAAGATTATCTCAGCAACAGAACTGATCCCAGCCAAGGAAGTTCATGGAACCCACATTTGACTCCCTGAACTCTAAAGAAGTGTAGTGATATCTTCTCTCTTTAGTGTAAAATATTCCGTGTTCACTTCCTAAGAGTAAAAGCATCAACTTCTATAACAATAGAAAGATGTTTACTTGCATTTCAGAGTGCCCTCATGAAAATCAATACATTTAACATAGGCACAACAAAATTAAATTAATCAACACATCATAATAAAATTTCACCAATTATAACAACAATGACTTTTACATTTTTTCCTGGTTCAGCATCTAAGTTTGGATCACATAGATATGTTGATACTGTTTCTCTTACGCTCCTTACTCAGAATGACTCTTCAGTCTGACTGTCATTCATAACACTGATCCTTTTGAAGAACAGCCACTAATTAATTCTGTGGACAACTTTTCAGCTTTGGTTTTCCTGGTATATCCTAATGATTATATTTATTTTATGCAATTGAGTTAGGGACACTACTAAAGTGAATCCAGAGATATATGACATCATCTATCCCATTTTTGATGATATTTTCTCTGCAAGTTATTTTATAATACAAATTCAAATATAATGATTTTTGCCATGTAAACACCTAACAATTACACTTTAACCAATGATTAGTGTTAATACCATCAGTCATTGATTTTTTTTTTTTTTTTTTTTTTGTACAGGGAATTGAACTCAGGACTTTGTGCTTGCCAGGCAGGCACTTGTGCTACTGAGCTATATTTGCAGTGGTCATTGATATTTTTTTACAAAAGTACTCCAATAAAAGCTAAGCTATTTTCAGAACTTTTCATCTGTGCAAATTATGAATCCTGAAAAAATGCATGAGAAATCTGACTTTGGTCTTTGCAGGAATAAATCTCTACTCAGCCCCCAGTGTATAAAATGTAGAATAAATTTGTTGATGTTCATTGCACTCTGTGTTCTTACTAACAAGTGACTTAGTGTTAACATACCTACATATCTTTTTAAATCTCACGACCCCTGTATAATGGCGAAGCAGGAAGTTAGGCAAGATCACTAAGCTCCACTACAGTGCTGAGGTGCGAGTGTGGTCTCTGCTGTGTTCAACCTCAGTGTTCTTCACTCTGCACCTATTCATTTAAGGTCAATGAAAACATGGGAACTCATCATTAGCAGTTATTAAAACCATGGGTGAGGCCAGGTACTAATTCTATTTTTAAGCTAGTAGGTGGGACTTTGTAACTACTTTGATAAAATAGTGGTTCCAAGTAATAATATAGAAGATTATGGCCTGAAAGGGACATGGAAGATGATAAGGGTAAACAGATACCATTTCCCCCACCTTCTAAAGGACTACTGGTGTTGATCTCATTGCAAGTATGTCTGTGCCTGGACTCTGCTTAGAAGCAGCATTTTTCAAAGAAAGCAAGAAGCTATGTTTCACTGTAGATAACAGCTCAAAGCCGGCAGCTATATATAGTACTTTGCTAAGAAAAGCCCAAAGCCTCCAAAGAAGCCCACATTCTCTGTTTCAATCATCTTAAAGTTCTAGATCAATCTCCTTTTCTGGCTGGAAGCTCATTAAGTGAATCTTCGGAGGGATGATTCTTCTCATGCAGTTTAAAGACGGAAGTTGTGAGCAGAACCAGCCAAAGTGTAAAGAGAAGGTGGTGGTTAACCTGTAAAGGTAAAGCAAAGCAAAGCAAAGGGGAGTCTTTTTCTTCTATGCTAAATCTGCTCCTGCAACTCACCCACACACATGAAGCTAACAAGAAAAGAAAGATAGTGTGCAATTTTCAATTTTTGGTGCTGTGGAAAAAAGGCTAACTGAATTGTTTGAAATCATCCTGTGCATTCTACAAAGATTGGATGGGGCAGTAAACTACCTCCTAGAGGGAAGAGAAGTCGTAAACACTGAAAAAATGAGTCCTTGAAAAGTAGATTGCGGTAATAAGTGGAAATCATTCCAAAGTGTAGGTTTTTTCTCCCTCTTTGTCTCTCTGGAGAGAGGGCGAGCTGGGGGAGAGGAGACAAAGCCACTCAGATCTCTTTCTTCTTATTAACAACTATCTCATGCCTGGTCCAGCAGCAGCCATATTAATTCTTCCTGGGTCACTTAGTTTCCTCTTTGCTCTCAAGACATTATTTGCACCTTGCTGACCTCACCTCTCTCTTCTTTATACTTGTCACCCTTAGCTTTGCCTTTCAGAAAAATGAACAAACACAAAGAAAATCGTATCTTTGTTGGGGTACAGCTTAGCCTCCCCAACTATGGATTTCCTGCTTCTCTTGAACATTAGAACACAATGAAAATCCATGAAGCAACACACAGGGCAGTCAGAGCAATTCGGAGCTCAGACTCTGCACTCAGACAGATTTTGATGTGAACAAGTGTCTTCTTTGCCTAAAATTGTATGATCTTGATTCCATCTCAAACCTCAGTACCCCTATCTGTACAACTAGTACAGTAGAAATTCTCACAAAATGCATGGAAATTTCTTAGCATAGAGTAAAAGACTTATCAAATTGTAGCTAATGGTATTAATATCCTTATTGTCATTCTAATTCTTATCTTTGCTGTAATCACCATTATTACTGTTTTTAATCATTATGAGGAAACAGACAAGACATAAATACATGTGCTTAGAAATTTCTAGAAATTTCAGAATCTTACACAATTATTGTGTTTTTCCTTCAGGAAAATGTTTTGCAAAAGGAAAGGGGGCCAGGAGATGGAGCAGAAGGGGATGAAATGAGAATTAATAAGTTTTATAGATGTTCCCCAACTCACCACGACGAATGTACTAGTCATTATATACCACAAACTCTACTAGTAAAAAAAAGACAAGGGTGAAAAATGAAAGATTGAAAAATATGCTACATTCTTAAACTTAAAAATGTTTTGCTGGGTCTGGGGATGTAGCTCAGCAGCACAGCAGCCTACCTGGCATTTGCAAAGTCATGAGTTTGATTCCCAGTCAAAAAGTGAATCTATCTATCTATCCATCCATCCATCCATCCATCCATCCATCTCTATATATAATCAGGGAAAGACACATTGCCTTCAATCCCTTCACTATACTCCCCACCAGTTTGAACACACTTATCCCATTGTCCTTGCTGCTTTCTGAAGGCCCTTGGAGTCTTCTTTTTCAAAAGTCTTTATGAGTTGCAATAAAAAATATGGTGCATGCTGTTCCCAAGTGCCATCCAAGTGAAAGGTAGGTTCATGATAAAGTTATGACATGCTCTCATCCAGCTTTCTTCACCTGATATGGCATTGTGCAATTTCTGGCTCTTCTCCAAAGTCAAAATGACCATGAATAATAAATACCTGAGTTCATTCAGGACGTACAACCACAACAACGCAAATAAAGACACTCAGGAAGGAGGACTTCCAGAACTGCTTCACTCAGTGACAAGAATGATGCAATAAATGTGTTTCAAGTGAGGGGAGTATTTTGAGAGGGAGCAATGGAAGTGTGGTTTTTAATGCAAACATTTTTTAAGTTTAAATTATTAATATATTTTTTCTATCATATCTTATGTATCATAATCCCTTTACCTAACTGTGTTTCCCTTACTAAAGACTTATTTAGTAGAAAAGGATGTAAATTTACATAAAGGAAGCAGTAAGAAGATGAATGCTACCCCCAACACCTGGCACAGCTGGGCTTATGTGAGGTCCGGAAAGAAGGGTTACAGGATGTGGCCATCCGGAATCTTCTGCCAGTCTCTGGGTTCCCCTTTGTGCTTGGTCAATTGTATAGCACTCAGCAATTTGGCTTACCTCTCCCTTGGAATTTGCCATACTATTTTCACACTATGCTATACGGTTGTGGGCTCTTTTTTAAAGTACTGCCCTGCCTACTAGACTGCAGGCACCTTTGGAAGGTGGAGGGTTGTTTCTGTTCGGCTGCCTGTTCTTTGGACCAAGTACTGTGCCTGGCATCCAAAAGGAAGGAGTTTAGTCAGAGTTTCTTTGGTGATACTCTGTTATCTCTAGCTCATTGCCTCTCTCTGTCTCACTTTCTGTTCCTCTTCTGTCATCAAGAACAAATGAGGACAGAATCATCAACATAAATAATCCCAATCTCTCACACACACACACACACACACACACACACACACACACACACGCTCCAAAGTTTAATTGAGGAAATGGGTTCCAAGAGGAATATTTGGCATCAGAGATCTCACAGCAGAAGATAACTGCAAGACCAGGGTGCAGGTGTCAGGACTTCTGGTCATCACTCCCACGTAGCCTCTGTATTCAAGACCTCATAGTTTCCGCTGAGCACCTAAGGTCGGGGAAACCCCAGACAGGTGATTCACCACAGAGTACTCCTGCTTCTCCAGGGTCACCTGCTTTTCTTTCTCATACCGTTCGTGGGGAAAACTGCCCTTGACTTTCAGAGACCACATCCCCTCCTTGTTATTTACACCTCACAGGGTTCTCCCCTCTTTCCTTCTCACCTCGACCTTCAGCAAACCAGCACATCGTGAGCATTAGCCAAACTTATACAGAGGCCAGAGTGAGTACTAAGAATATCAAACCTACATCATATGTGCCATAGCAGACAGAAAAGATAAAGCACATTGTCTCTAACCAAAGGAATGATTTCAAGTTCTTATCAAGAAAGCCAGACACAGAGGAGTTGATCACTGTCATGTGGTTTAGAAGTAGCTCCAGATCTTACTCTAAAGCCCATTCCACATGTTTCCCTGCATGGCAATCATAATCACTTGGAAAAATATTCTTACATCAACCTACAGGTTAATTCTCACTTCTACAAAGGGCCATTAAAACCTTTTACCATGTTATGGCATTTTTGTGTGGTGGTCCAAATCGCTGAGGCTGCTCTTTACAGAATCTACACAAGCAATTCCTTTTGACAACTAACTAGAAAGCCAGCTTTCTCACTCCACACTTCAATATGTTGAAGTAGAGCTCTCTTCACAGTGTTTGAAAACTTTCTGTCATTTAAGGGATATTGTTAGATTAGAATTCAGACAAAATTGTTTGAAATCTTTAACTTTTCAGATATTAGTCTTACAGAAGTAACTTAAACCATTTCATAGTTTTTATTGTATTAACACATTTAAAACAAAACACAAACTATCCAACAGTTATTGCTTTTAGAAAAGTTCCTGCATTTTTTTGTTCAGATAACAATGATAATCTCATGGGAGATTATTTTTTATTCTCTCTGAAAGTCAACTTTTAGATGGTACCACCAAAAATTACCTAGGAGCCTTGATGAATCCTACAAGCCAGCAAGATGGACATCACCAGTATGTGTAAAATTAAGAAGAAATCAAAGAAAATTAGAAACACACTCAGAACCACAATACATCAGGGATGTTTCAAAAACTGTGTTATTTGTTCCAGAGATACAGATGTTTGCATCATAATTTTCACTTGAGATCGGGTACAATCTGAGCGGTGTGGGTGCACACGGTATCTTTATTTTCAAATAAATAAAAGATTACAAAATATAATGATACTTCTTAAGTTCTAAGTGGTAGAATAGGTCAAAAATGCAGGGTAGCAGCATTTGGAATAATTGGAGAAAGAACATAGCAGTGACAGAAAATGACTTGTTGGCTTGTGAAGTAATGAGGTCTGGAAGAGGTGCTTACCTGCAGAGGGGTTGGCCACAGGGGGGAGATGTTGGAGAAGGTATGCAGATAGCACCTGAGGGGGTTGGGCTCCATTACCTTGATAGTCTTGTTGAATTCAGAGTCTGTAAACACAAATTTGTATTTATTTGTGTCTACTCTATGTTGGGAAAGAACTGGTGCAGGACAGGTTGAAGCTTTCAGAAGCATTTATAGGAAATGATCCTAATTTCAAATAGTGCAATCACCAAATGCTACAGCTAAAATAAAACTTAAAAGAGGGCCGCTTCTGACTTGGTATAAAATTGGGTACATGCCAGCCAAGAGTTTAAGTGACCTTCCCAAGATCATTCAGCAAATTCTCATCAAGACATATCTATGATTTCAAATGAGAGAAAAGATACATATACATACACACCAAGGAACACTTCCTTGAGAAAATTCCCATTTTAAAAAGAAAACTACAGTGGATAATCTCTTCTCCCATATTTTATTTACCTAGTAGATATGAACAACACTTGGCTTTCTTCTCCAATTAATCAAATGGTCCATGTTTAGCAAAAGGTAATGGGGTAAGAAACTCTTTAACTTGCCTCCTAACAGCCTGAGATAAATAGAAAATTTTCAAGAACTCAGAAGGCTGCAGAAGATAATTCTGACCTTAAAGTATTGCCTTGAGAGATATTAGGTAGTGGACTTGGAGCTTCTAAGGGAATCAAGGGGGCTGATTTCAGGTAAGTGACTCCTTCAAGCAAAAGAAAACAGAAAAAAAGCAAGGAAATTCTCAAAATATTTTGAAATGTCCTGATGCTGAGAATGCGTTGCATTGGTTGCAGGAGCTTCAGATTGGGGATGGACAAAAGGAAAATCACTACTGGGAGAATTTTTGTAGACTTGTAAAATAGTCAAAATGGAATCAGAGCAAGGAGGATGAAGTAACTGATGGGCGATTTTAGAGACAAATAAATTAAGTAAACTGTATCCAGAGAAACGTAAAGTTATCTGTGACAGAAGAAAATGATTAGTCTGCCCTGGGTACCCGGCTTCTAGTGGCGTATTCACATTTTAAACACTAAGCACAGGTCTCCAGTGCTTCTCGCAGTACCTCACAGAGTTAGATGTACTCATTTCAGTAGGGCTTTGCATGAATCAGACCCTCCCCGCATGCAAAAATGGCCCAGTCTCATGTCCCAAACATCAAAATGGTGGTCAGGAATAGACCTAGGGAAAACCCAAACAATTCAGCACAGAATTTTCTCCGTTGTGGTGAAATTATACATTTTCCGATCCACCTTTAATGTGTTGTTGTGAAGACCTCAAAATCCAGATCTTTTATAATCCACTCATGCTTTTCCCTGTGCAAAACCTAAAACCTGCTCTAAAGTAGTGTGCAATAAATTTTAGATAACCTGAAGTTAAACTGTGTTTTCTTGCTATTGTGTATGGATAGGGTCTTGCCAATTAAGCACAACCTATCCTAGAATGTAGGTGGGCCCCTAGTATGTGGGGGGTGGGGGGCAGTAAAATGTGGAATAAGCACAGACATAGCTTTGGAAGTTTATGTCCAACATTGGTAGAGTAATGGCTTAACTTTTGGGACTCAATTTCTTCAGCTATAGCATGGAGGGAACTTTACCTGCCTCTAGATTTCTAGAACTGTAGTGAGGATAAAAAGAGATTTTGTGTACAAAGTACATAGTATAATGTTTGCTACATACTGTACAAGTGTTTAGTAAACGATGTAAACTGTCATTATCAACAAATTATTTACTTTTGTGTCTTTCATGAAGACTTGAGTCAAGAAATCACATTTGGAAACTTTCAGTTATGAGATCTGAGCCAGTTGGGCCCTCTGGGGATTCAGGCAGGACTCTGGTTCCCAGAGAGGAAATATCTGTTAACTGTACACCAGCATCTTAATAATATATACTCCTGTTTGGGCCTGCTCCCTCATAAAATATCATGGAATATAATTATGTTGTTTAATTGAATATAACACCCGTTAACTTGGTGGGTAATTTTCTCAACGTGTGTAATATTTTCTGTCACTCCCTCTCTTTTCACTGCAGGTTGATCTAGCCCACAGCTTTCTGTTGCTCCAACTAACTACAGGGCTGGGTTTTCCCCGCCACTCTGTTCTACTGAGCTGCATCTGCAGGTCTCATAGAGACTGAGAAATGAGAATGCAGTGATGGGATCTTTACTGTCTCTGTGTCCTGTAAGGGGTTTCGAGGGGTTTATGGTTAATCTTTTCGTTGAACATAATCGTGTTTATCTGACTAGTAAGATTCACTTTAGAGGAGAAAATTATTAGTAAGAAAAACATGTAAATACACTTAAGAAAACCTGTAGAACCTGAAGATCCAGTTGTCCTCTTTGAGTCTCTGAGCTCTCATTTCTTGAAGGAGGCTGGGTCACAACACCCTGTGAGAGATCCTGAGAACACCAGTCTTTCATCTCCATGGACTCCTCTCTGTCCCACACCATGTTCATGTCATCAAGGTTTTGAAAGTCTAAAGTATTAATAAAGAAGGAATAAAAGACTAACTAACAATAAAACAATGATCAATGGTGAACCACATGTGAATTTGGAATCTGTCTTGCACTTCTATTGCTGCAGAGGCCTTCACCTAATTGACTTTAAAACATGGTGGCATGGTGGCACACACATGTAATCCCAGCATTCAGGAAGCTGAGACAGGATGATGGCTCTGAGTTTGAGGCCAGCATGGGCTACATAGTGAGTTCCAGGCCAGTCTAAACTACATAGTGAGACCCTCCCTCAAAAAAAACACTAAAATCATGGAAATTAGTTCATATTTTCTGTATAGTCAATGACCAATAATAGGAAATAACCAAGATACTAATGAAACAATGTTTTAAATATTTTAATGGGAGGAATTCCATCCTTTTCTTAGGACTGTGTTAATTCCAAGAACTTATAAATGCAAATTTATATAGAAGAATGGGTAATATAATTAAATGGTACTAAAATAATATAATTTTAAATAGCACCTGAAAACATACAAATACTCATGGAACAAGTACATGCCTTTTGCTCACATCAGTTCAATATGAATGATAATTCATCATTTTAGAATTGGCAAAGCACTGTGCATTGATGCTCTGGGAAGAGAGAAGGTATGCCGAGCGTAGGTCACAGGTGCCATGGAACAAAGGTGGTATAGAATTCTGGGATCAGAGTTCTTGGACTTAGGTTGCACAACTGCATAATGCTCATTTGGAGTCTTGTAAATGAGTCAGCCAAATCTAAAATAATTGACTCAAGTCCATATTGCAATGTACTGATCGACAGCTACTGTCGGAAGTGTTTGGAAGAGTGTAACGTGCGATGACGTCCTTCCAAAGGAGGCTCAGAGCAAGTCCAAGAGTGTTGGTAGCATCTGTGGTTGAGAACATGGTCTACTGTGACTTAGGAAAGGAAAACATTTATTGACAAAAATTCTCTTTGGCCAAGAAGTATGAACATAAAGCCTCCTTTAGGGCTGATCTTTGATGAGTTGCTTCAGGCACTGGGCTTGCTGAGGAAAGTTCTCAGGAACTTCTCTTTTGGTCAGGCTCAGGATAAGTCTGACAGATAAAAGTATTTCCGAAAGGGCTGTAGGCCTTGGGAATACACATTGTGGCTTTATTTCTCCATTATATAAGTACTCGGTGTGCTTATCTGAGAAATCTTCTCTTTCATTTTTTTTTTTTTTGGCCATTACAGAGAACTTAGGACTTTGAAAACAAATGTATAAATTTAAAAGGCAATGCTCAATTGCTGTTACTATGAACATTTTCTCCTCGTCTTCTAAATGGAACACCTCACATTTATAAATAACATCCTTTTAAAAATCTCCAAGGCTTGCAGCTTGGCAAATGGAACACATTTGGTTGGGAATTTTATAGAGAAAAAGATAATGAAAATCCTCAAAAGAAAATCATAAATATTTCTCTATAATTTATCTTAGGAATAATTGCATTCATAGAAATTATTTTTATAGTGCATAATTACACTTTGAGGAGAAAGAATCATCCATCTACTTGTATTGATTTTGCTGGAGATTAATTTTTTCCTCAAGTTTTCATATCTTCATTATTGATAGTTTTTGAGAGAAGGAAAACGGAGAGGAGAAATTAACTACTATTTAGTGAACATAAACTTTTTGCAGGGCACTAAGATAAATATTTTTTCATTTATTATTTTATTAAATCTACTCATGATGAGCAAACTGTATAAGAACTTCTAAGCAACTCAGAAATAATGACACAACTTACAAATGGTGGAGATGGAGTTTGAATAATTTCTGCAAATTTTTCAGAATTTCCCCTGGACCTGATCCCTTGCTTTACCAAGCAACAACCTTGAATGCTAAGCTTATGAGGGATGGAATTCCTAAAGACTCAGTAACTTCAGGTAAAATGAATGGATGAAGATTAAGCTGGAGACATCTTGTGACAGAGCATGAACTGAGAGAGATAATTGGGATCAAATGGACAGATGAAATTGAGAAATTATCTGAGTTCAGCACACATCAGGGCCCATGCACCAGGGGGTCACTTTTCATCTTTTTACTAAAAGAAATGTGCAGATGTGAAGAGTTTTTCTAAGATTATGACATGAACACTTTGATGATTTAAATCTATAGCTCTAAATGCCAAGTGGAGAATGAGTGACAGGAGGGAAATCATGCAGTTAGATATCTTTGACAGAAATTTAAGGAAAACATGATAGTCACACATCACTGTTAGCTATGGAGAAAGCAAAAAGCAGAAAAATCTAGGACATAAAAAATCATCAACCTAGCCCAGTGACTGATAAGCTAGATCAAAGCAATAGGATGGTTTCAGCCTGCACATCAAGTTTGTGCCCTAAAATCCTAAGTGGAAGATGGATTTAATCATTTTGTTTTGACTGAAACGCTATGGTTTATGTCAATTAAGGAAGAAATCACGCTGAAGTGTTTTTCTAATTCAGGTTTTCAACTGGTCAAATTAAATTGAAGGATTTCCCAACATTACAATGGTACTCAAGTTCTCTGGAGATAAAAATACATGTTTGTCCTTTCTATCCCCAAGTCAACACTGGTAATCTCAGACTACGGAAGGCCAAAAATCAAATTATTCTCTTTTAACAAATTAGGATAACATGCACTTATACATGGCTGAATACATGCACGTCATTATCTATGTTTTTTTGTAAACCAAACTATGAATTCCAAAGACACAAACACTGGAGGAGAAGAACATACACAAGGAACTGTCCATAATGTGAGAATGATTGAAAGGGAATAGAGGTGTGGGGAAACAGATCAGTGTACTCAAGGCCCATAAAAATGATAAAAGTGACTGGAACTTTCTGAATCCAGGAGATTAAAGCAGGATACTAATGGAATTGTAGGGAGAGATGAGGGCTTGATGGGGCTATAGTAGTTGAAATTGACAGATGCATACAGATTTGTGATTTTCAGAATTCTCTCAGTGAAACTGTATCTGACACACTAATTGTGGGATGTAAGGGAAAGAGGAAACTTAAATAAGACTTAATATTTGCCTTGTCTGTTAACAAGGCAGTGCCTTGCTCAATAGGGACAGAGAAGAGTGGAGAAAAAAGGAATATTATCAAATAAATTATACGTGAGGAGGTTACAATTTAGGTAAGTTTTAAGTGGAGAAAATCAGTATAAAGTTTGTTTAGATTAGTTTTTGTTTGAGGGTAGAGAACATAAATCTAAGTTTGGGACTCCATGCATGATACCAATGCTTCCAAATAGTACATAGTAAGAACATAGTAAGAACACATTCTTCACTTATTTTCTTTGAAGATAGACACACATTCTCAGTCAAGAGGCAGTTCAGTGTAGAATCCAAATAGAGAACTGTAATGGAAATAGTATTAGTGGCTTTCAATTTGATCAGTATGCTTATTGTTTTGCAATGCCTGATGTTACTATTCTTGATTTCCTACACAAATCAAGTTTCCCTTACAAGTCAAACATGAATGAGTGTTACATATAAACTATTCCATAAACTTTGGAGGGGTATAAATATTTTTATCTGTTATTGCAAGTTACTTTAGAATTTGAAAAACATATGGGAATTATTTAATAAATGCCAATGTCATCACCAGGTGAAGAAAAAAAAATTAAAATTAAAGCCCTATTACAAGTTGTGCTGGTATCAACATGAGTGCACATATGTTTCTGTGGTATGATGTTTTCAGTTCTTCTGAAAAAATTGTAGAAACAAACCAAATGCCCATCAACTGAGCAATGGATAAAAAAGATGTGCTATTTTTATATAATGGATTATTACTGAGCTATAAAGAAAGATAAAAAGAAAGAGACAGAAATGTATGTATGTATATATGAATATACATATATGCAGGAGGGCTAACATGGTTCTACTATTGTATTATATCACTTAATGCTAAGGAATAATTGATGATGGGTTATTTGATCAATATTGTATGTCTGTATGTATTATCCTGAACACACACTTCGAAGATATCAATATGCAAAGCAGCAACTATT